>VDFB02086795.1:48415-79556 GCA_007258455.2 Sequoia sempervirens | reverse complement strand
AGTGATATTCAACCATGGAGGAAGATTACAATTCACTGATCAAGAAAACACATGAGAGCTTCTTCCAATTTCTAAGGGAAGAAAAATAGTTTGGTTTAAGTGGATATATTGAGCCAAAATTACTATATATAGATTAGTTGACAAGTAAAAAACATGAATTATGGCAAAAAAAATCTCACATGTTCCTAGTATAGACTACATTCAATATTCATGATTATAAGTCCACGGTTGGCTACAACTAATACCTCGGTTTTAGTCCTATTTTTTGGTAGAGTAAGAAGTAACACACCATTTCTTTGATTAAGGATAACTATCAAGGGGTTTGTAATGTGACTACTATGGCCATTTTGTTTAAGAATATCCTCATTGATCTTGACATTCCTTTTTAAAATCCATTAGTCATTTACTGCAATTTAAATAGATTTTCATCCAAATCTTGAAGAATCTAGTCCATTATCAGTGGTTAAACACATCAAGATCCACATGCATTTTCTCTGGGAGCTGATATAGGAGTAGGTTATTAATTTTCACTATTATCCTACACTAAAGTAAGTTGTAGATATTTTCACCAAACCCTTCACTAAGAGCATCCCTATCTATGATATTTATTCAAGGTGTGGAAGACCATTCCTTCAAGATGGTTACTTATCCCTTCTTGTTTCATCTTCTAATGAGGTGTGGGGGAGGGGGGGGTGTTCCACTAGGTTTTCTCCTTCTCTTATTCTTGGGAGACTTTTTTGTACATGGGTACCTCATTAGTTTGTGTCACCAAGACTAATACTTTATATCTCTTTTTTTCCCCCTAGGTTGCACTTGTGTTAGTGTCAACAAGGTATAATTTCTAAAAATTATATATCATATTTAGTGTTCCACTTAGTTCCTTTCCGCATTTAGTTAAGCTCACTTAGGGACTTGTTGATGGGTTTTTGAAACAATTGTAACTTAGATAATATGTTGAGTATATTACCTCTCTTGAATGTAATGAAATACCAAATAATACAAAACGACTACCCTAAGGTCTTTATAGTTAGGTTTTGGATTTCAATATGGACTAATCATTCATTGTGTTTTATATTTCACAAGGGGCCTTGCATAATGGTTTGCTATAACCTCACAAAAAAGAGTTATATTTGTAATATGAATCTTGTAAAATAAACTTATAACCCTAATATTAATGTTTCTAAATCTAGAGAATATGAAAGTAATTATTGCTAGAAATAATTTGATCATCATATATTTAGTATATTTTGATACTTTATCTTGATCTAACCACTAGTTAAAAATTTATAAAAGATAGGGTGAGCAAAGAAGGGTTTAAGAAAATCCAAAAAATTGAATTTATATTACAATACCTTGAAGTGAAAGTAGACAAATCTAAAATAAACTATTATTTAATTAATCAAAATGATATAAAGTGTTGTAAGCAAAGTGCAATCTTCAGTGGAAGGTTTCAATTCATGAAAATGATCTTAATCAAATACCCAATATTGGAGTAGCTCAACTAGATACTTTCATAAAATTAAGAAACAAAGGATCCATCAAGTACCGTTTGTAAGAGTAAATCCAACTAATTGTTTGGAAACCATGAATAAACTAAAAATAAAAGAATTTTATTTTACAAGTCCAACTAGTATCAACAATTTCCAACTCTTATAAAATAGAAATACATTGTCTTTTATAAGATAATTCAATGCACTTAGTACGAAAAATGATAGGATTTATCCATCACCAATGGTTCATATTTTATCAGCATTATTTATTTTAAGAAGTAATGGTTACTAAACCCTCTTTGTTTAGCTCCAACTATTTGTAAATTTTCATAGTCTAGTTCTAATCAACTAAAAACCCCAATGGTGGAAACTTTGCATATGATTAAAGCATCTCTAAGTGAGGTGACAGAGAATTTAATTACAAGCATGTGGTATAAGGTCAAAGAAAGGAAAGTTGAATGATCATCCATGCCAAGTAGGAGAGCACATAATTCATACATCTTACTTTCAATTTTCATGCTTCAAGGTGTTTTTTTGTGACTATAGTTAAAGATTACATGAATGGAACCATTGTATTGCATGCTATAAAATCCTTATATCCCTCTTGAAATCCTACAAAATCTAAAAGAAAGCTATTAAATTTGAAAGGAAATATGCATCTACCTAAGATAATTTCCACACATCCCAAATAGAGAAATCTATGCAAACAAGTATTCTTAATTCATATCCAAAAGAATAGACAACATACCATCAAAGATGACACAAGATATACCCTGGGAAAACCCTAGAGAAGGAAAAAAACTAGCCTCCAAAAGCATCCATCACTCATGTATTATTCAACAATAAATATTACAATACATCCTTAGAGTTCTCCATGAATACCCTTGAAGCATCAAGTCCTCTACAAGAACTCCATATGAATAAGCATGTAACCACACATCCCATTCCATTCTTCAAACCTCACAAATGCTAACAAGATATGATCTCAACCCCTTAGCCAAAATGACCAATTAGCCAACCATCCAACCTCAGACAACTACCCATGTGCTTGCTTTTATAGACATAAGCACACACAAAACCACCAAGTGGTATTACATAGAACCATGCGAATAATACCATGATATTATAAAACCATTATCCCCCACTTTTAATTTTTGGTACTAATTTTTCCCACTATTAAATATTTATCACAATGTTATAACACATATATAAAGTGGCCCCATGCATGCTAATCCATGTGATGCATGCATCCCTAGATCCCCTAGGTGCACCACATAATAATAAAAAATTACATTATAACTTTATGCAATGTTGAAAACACACCTTTTCCTAACATTCTCCCACTTGTTGTATACATTGCATAAGGGGTAAACAAGTAAACTCAAACATGAACAAGGGAACAATACCTATAGCCACATATACCATCAAGGAATCAAAGAGCTCCATGTGCTACATCAAGATACCTGCAACAAGAATCAAGGTGACCATCATCTCAAGCATGAATGCACTCATCGTCCATCATGCCAATACACAAAGATAAGAAACCATCCAAAGAGATGTCACACTAACTATCACAAAGAATCATAAGTCTTGCCTCCAACCGATATCCAGAAATACAAACACTCAATCCAAAGGTAACAAGTATGTATGAGTAGCTCTCAATATATAATCAACATAGCTCAAATAACACCCACGACAAATGCTAACACATCCAAATATCCATACTTCAAAGGTATAAAAACCATAACAAGTGAACCTCATGCCATCACAAGCTCCAAGTTCCAAACTTGTCAATGAAGAACATATACATCTAGGAATTCCCACTGCATAGGTAATGTCAAATCTGAAAATGATCAAAGAATCCAAGATACACCAATAGAATCACATAGAAGGTGTAACCAATATTATCTAGTACCAAGGAACATCCATAAAGATATGCAAGACCAACAAACCAATATGTTGCAATACATCTCTCACCACAAGTCTCCATAGCTCTCCCAAGTTCTCCACACTCAACAAAGGAAAGAGATAAAGGAACCTCCATGTCCTCACCAAGGAATAATCAAAAAAACATGACCAAAAAGATAGTGATCACCATAGATCGACACAAGACCTCAAATCCAAATTCAAGTGAAAAAAAAATCCAAGAAGAAGAACAAGACCAAAGAAAGAACCCACAAATCAACATCTATAGCATGTCCTTCTACACATAACTCTAAATTCTAAGTTGTGATAAGAATAATCTCCTCCATAAAACCCCAAAGATAATAGCACTACCCATATCTAACCATAACCAATATGTATGCATCTCAAACCAAAGGAAGATTAAACCAAATCCATTCCCAACCAAGGAAATAAGACCAATACATCTCCTAAACTCAAAATCACAATGCATAAGGAGATAAGCATGCAAATAATCCTCAAATGAACCCTCCAAAACTAGCAAACCATAACTCAAGATCCATGTGCGTGAGAAGAAAAAGCATAAAACATAATACATTTAAAAATAATAATGGGAAATACTTCTCATATAATAAACCACTGAGTAGACCAAGAGTGGGGAATGAGAATTCTCCTCCAAGATATCCAAGTCATCATGACTCATCTAAGAACCTTCTCCTCATAGGTCATCATGACTCATCTAAGAACCTTCTCCTCATAGGTCCATGTTGAACTCACATCCAACCAAGGTGTAGGCTCCTTGGACTTCCAACTGAAACCTCGTCAATGAGTAATCATATCAATAAATGTCTCTAAACCCAAGAGATCTCTTAGCCTCACCTATGTCTCCAAGTATCCATGAGAACCTATAACAGATAAATACATGCCAAACTCCAAATGCAACATAAAATCATCATGAATCTCCCAAGCAAATGATCATTGTATTCAAAACCAAGAGAACCAACCAAGACATCATGAACTCACATCTCCTCAAAAGATCATATGCTCCAATGAACATAACATGTATTTGTATCATGCCAAAAATCTAATGCGCAATCAAGAGTACATCATGACATAATAACATAACCATCCTATCAAAACAAGGATCACATGTCAAATGACAAATCATGACACCTCAACCAAAGACTAAAGAGTCCTCCATGGCTAACCAAGATGTCAACATCTCCAAACCACATGATACCTATTGAATGAACATGACAACTATCCAAAAAGGCTCACAACCAAGGCTCACTGTTGGAGTACAAAAATAAGATAAAGAAGAAATGTTACATAGAGAACATGATCTCAATGCAACAAAAATTCCACCACAATAGCTCCAACACCTTTGTAGATTATTTGAATACACCTTCTACTCACTGTATCTAGTAATCCAACACTTGAAATTTTGCATTTCTCTTCTCAATTTCACATCACCTCAGCTTATCTTAGCATCTCACATCATCTCCAGACTCTTCATCATAAAGATAGCTCCATGTACTCATAACACTTCCTCAATATCTCAACTATACATGCACACCCAAACAATTCAATTAAGACCTCTTCCATCAACTAGTTGACACCAATGACAACACATGTGGTTGACATCAATGACAACACCTTCTCCTCCAAACTTGCAACAATCTCCCCCTTTGTCATTGATGGCAACACAAGATGTGAAAAACCATCAAAGACAACTCTCCCTCTTTTTTTAATGATTAGACAACCTACAAAAATTCCCTTTATGAATAGGCTTATTGTTATGATTATTTCTCCCCCTTTCAATTTTTTCTTTTTCACATGCTTCACTCTCCCCCTTTGACATCAATGGCAAAGGATAATTTTTTTTGCATTTTTCTCCCCCTTTGACATTGAGCCAAGATACTTGCTACTAATCCCCCTTAGACAAGCTACTCACCATTGTTCTTGTATTGATTTGAATAATCCCCCTTAGGATTACACACCAATTTGCAACAATCTACAATATCACTACCTACTCCCCTTGAGAGGTCGCCACCAACATCAGTCTAGAATAAAAAATAGATCATGAGATCCACTGTATTGATGCATCTAGTTCAGAGGAAGGGAAATGACCCCCGACTTCTTCTGGAGATACTCAAAATTATCCTTAGGAAGAGCCTTAGTGAATATGTCAGCAATTTGATCCTTTGTAGGCACATATTCAAGCTTCACTTCATTATCCACAACCTTCTCTCTCAAAAAGTGATATCTGATTGAAATATTTTTGTCCTTGAATGCATCACTAGATTCTTTGAAATGTTTATTGCACTTGTATTATCACAAAAGATAGAAATAGGCTCATCATACACCACTCTAATATCCTTCAATGTTTGCATCATCCACAACACTTGTGTGCAACAAGATGCTACTGTGATGTACTCATCCTTTATAGTAGATAAATAAATTAAATCTTGTTTCTTACTTAGCCATGACACCAACCTACATCCAAGAAAGAATGCACCACCACTTGTACTTTTTTTGTTATCCACACAACCAACCAATCTAAATCTGTGTAAGCACTCAATGTGAAATTAGTATTTTTTGGATACCATAAGCCATGATCCGGAGTGCCCTTCAGGTATTTGAATATCCTCTTCATTTTTGCAACATGTGACTCTCTAGGATCTTCTTGAAATTTAGGCACAAGACAAACTGCATGCATGATATCCGATCTAGTAGCAATTAGATATAGCATTCCACCAATGATAGATTTGTATTTGCTTTGATCAGCCTTAGGGGATTCATCATTCTTTCTCAATTTGCAACCACTAACCTTAGGGGTACATACAAGTTTGGAGTCTTCCATTCCAAACTTCTTCAACATCTATTTGGCATACTTTGACTGTGAAATGAATATGACTTTATTTGGTTGATTGATTTGTAGCCCAAGGAAGAAATTCATCTCCCCAAACATAGACATCTCAAACTCTTTCTACATCTCTTCTGTAAACTTCTTACACATAGCCTCCTTTCCTCCAAAAATTATGTCATCAACATACACAACTACAATCAAGATTTGATCTTTCTCTACCTTAAACTAAAGGTTGCTATCTATGGTGCCTTTATTGAATCCTTGTATCAAATACTTATCCAACCTTTCATACCAAGCTCTAGGAGATTGCTTTAATCCATATAATGTCTTCTTGAATCTGCAAACCACATTAGGTTTATCTAACAACTAAAATCCTTCTGGTTGTTCCATGTATAATTATTCTTCCAAATCTCCATTCAAGAAAGAAAACTTCACATCCATCTAATAAACTTTAAAATCCATATGTGTTGCAAAAGCTAAAAACATCTTGATTGCTTCCATTCAAGCCACTAGAGCAAATGTCTCTTCAAAGTCTATTCCTTCAACTTGTGCATAGCCGTTACATACAAGCCTTGCCTTTTTTCTTACCACTTCTCCATTCTCATTTAGTTTGTTTCTGAACACCCACTTAGATCCAAGTATATTTTCATTTGTTGGTCTTGGGACAAGTTCCCAAGTCTGATTCTTCTCAATCTGCATAAGTTCTTCTTCCATAGCTTTCATCCAATGTCCATCTTTGCATGCCTCAATCACTGTCTTAGATTCAACTTTAGAAAGTAGAAATAAATTTACCTCTTTTTCAACAAATTTCCTTCTTGTCAAAACACCTTTTCTTTTGTCTCCAATGATTTGTTCTTCAAAATGATTTCTCTTTACATACTTAGGGGTCTTTTTCGGAGCTTCTTCCTCTTCATCTTGTGCATCCTTTTCCTTAGCTTTTTCTTCTTCTTCTCTATAGGCAGGTTCATCTGATTCATATCCATCTATCACCATTGAATTTTGTATATCTTCATTCACTTTGGCACTTGCACTCTCAACAATCTTTCTCAATCTTTTATTGTAAAATATGTAAGCTTTTCTTTTAGTAGAATATCCAAGGAAGATACCTTCATCAGACCTTGCATCAAAACTTCATAATTTTTCATCATCTCTTTTGATATAGCATTTGCTTCCAAACACTCTAAAGTACTTGACAATAGGGATCCTTCCATACCACAACTCATAGGGAGTTTTTGTGCTATTTTATTTTGCTTGAAATCTATTAAGTATGTAAATAGCAGTATGAATTACTTCTCTCCAATATACTTCTGTTCGGTTAGATTCTCTAATCATAATCCTTGCAGCTTCTTGAACAAACCTATTTTTCCTCTCAACCACTCCATTTTTTTGAGGAGTTCTAGGGGTAGACAAATGCCTCTTTATGCCATGATTCTCACAAAACATGTCAAATTCATTGGAGGTGAATTCTCCACCTCTGTCAGACCTCAAACATTTGATATTCAAATCCATTTCATTCTCAACCATAAACTTAAATTCTTTGAATCTATCTAGGGCTTCATATTTTTCTCTAAAAAAAGTAACCCATGTCATTCTAGAATAATCATCAATAAAAATCATGAAATACATGTCTCCTTATATAATTCTCACTCTTGTAGGACCACAAAGTTCTTTATGCACCAATTCCAATAATCTGGAAGAAGATTGTTCTTTACCCTTGAAACTTCTCCTTGTTTGTTTTCCAATTTGACACTCCTTGCAGACAACATTGATAGGCTTTGTAATCCTTGGTCGATCTCTTACCGCTTGAACTAAACTAATCCTAACCAAATTATCAAAATTTATGTAACACATTCTCTTGTGCCATAACTAGCTTTCATTAATCTGAGTCATAAAGCAATGACCATCAACACCCTTGAGCTGATAAACATTTCCATCTGTCCTCTTTCTAGTAGCAATCATTGTTCTAGACCCTTTTTTAATCTCACATCCATCATCCTGAAACATATGATTATATCCTTTGCTACACATTTTTCCAACACTCAAAAGGTTATGCCTTAAACCCTTTACATAGTAAACATCATCAATATTATGCTTGCCATCAAAACTAATTGAACCTATTCAACAAATATTAGCACCTGAATCATCTCCAAATCTAACAAGTCCTCCATATTTTTCAAGTTTAACAAACTTACTCTTGTCTCCAATCATATGATTTGAGCAACCACTATCATTGATCCAATAGTTCTTATCTTGTCTAACATGAAAAAAAAATAGCAAAGTACCTCCAGTCTTAACCTTTGTCTCCTGTCTCTGAAGAACTTTCCTTCACACAGCTTTTAGAGTTAGTTGAAATAGATTCATCTTTTAAAGCCAAGAACAAGCATTCAACATCATCAGGATATCTATAATCATATTTTTCATCAAAAATACCAACATCTTCTCTAACATAATATCTTTTCTTAACTTCCTTACCTTTATTCTCCTTGTTTTTGTCATTCATACCTTTTTTTGGGCATCTTGAAGCATAGTGACCTATTTTTCCACAACTAAAACATTTGAAAGGTAATTTACCTTTATACTTACCAGTACCTCTTCTCATCCTTCTCACAAAGTTAGCCTCCACATCATCAATATCTTCTTGAACTTGTTCTTCAATCTTCTTTGTTTTAGAAGACTTAAAAGTAGTCTTAATCTTTGCACCATTGTTAGTACCAAACTCTCTCATTTCAAAATCAGTTAAAGAGCCATACAATTGATCTCTAGAATACTGATCTAGGTTTTGAGATTCCTCAATAGCAACAAATTTATAACTGTAAGATTTAGTTAGGGTTCTAAGATTTTTTCTTTAACACTTTAGCCTCTTTGACCTTTCCTCCAAGACCTCCGATTGCACTAACAATTTCATCAACTCTTTGTATGTAGCTTATGATATTTTCTTCTTCAGACATTCACAGGTTCTCATATTGTGTCTTCAGATTTTGCATCTTATCTTGTTTGACCATAATATCTCCTTCATAAATACTTTCGAACTTATCCAAAATTTCTTTAGCAATTTTCAAATCCATAACTTTCACTAATTTAGAATTTACAAGACTACTCAAAAGAAGAAACCTTTCTTTACCATTTGTTTCATAGGACTTAATCTCATCACTTATGCTTGATCCATTTGCAGGTATAGTGTAATTAGTCTTCACCGCTTGCAAAAAATCATATCCAAGGTAAACCAGATAGCCTTCAATCTCCACTTTCTAGAATGCATAGTCTATGCCATCAAACATAGGGATCTCCTTCTTGTTCACCATCCTAGATCTACCTCAAGTTGTTAATATTTTCTCCAAGGAACCTTTCTCTGATACCAATTGTTGAATGAAAAAGAAAACTGAGAGGGGGGGTGACTCAGTTGTATTTCATCAAAACATCAAGACCCTCATTAACATTCAAATCCACATGCATTCATTAAACCCTTAATATGTTATGAAGTTTTAACATGAAAAGTAGATAATAGAAACTTAAAAAAATCAACATCAAACACAAGAGAACACCATATTTACGTGGAAAACCCAAGAAGGGGAAAACCATGGAGAGGATTAGCTCACAATATAAGTAATAGAAAAATTGATTACAAGGGCTCACTATCAGAATAGGACACACTGTCCAGAAAGGCTCATAGCCAAGGCTCATTCTTGGAGTAAAAAAAGAAGATAGATAAGAAATGTTACACAGATAACATGATCTCAATGCAACAAAGATTCCATCACAATAGCTCCAACACCTTGGAAATTTGTTTGAATGATTGTAGACATCTTCTTCTCACTACATCTGGTAATCCAACACTTGAAATTTTTCATTGATCTTCTCAATTTCACATCACTCACATCATACACTTTTCATATTCACCTATCTTGCATCTATCTTCACCTCCTTCAACAATTCCTCATAATTATACCATCCTCAATCTTGAAACTCTCTCCAAGGTCGGTAATGCACCTCAATGCAAATTCAAATTAGGTCAGAGCCAAAACACTTCTGTGGTAGATAGAAATGAATGAAAACCACATCAAAACTTAACTGGGACCCAAATCAACAACACCACTTAATCACATGTTATCACAAATAATATTTATCCTTCACATGTAGTGTAAACACTAGGTCAATTGTTACCCGTGTAAACACCATCAATCAATTAAGTACACACTTCATCAAACTCAAAGACAACTTGCAAACCACACAACACACTTGAAAATGATCTAGAATATTCCTCAAATACCCTAAAATACATCAAACTCCTTTGCAACAACTTCCACTTGAAGAATGTACAAGGTTTGTACACTCAGATAACTATGCCAAACACTATTACTTGAAATCTTATCTTTTGTAGCACCAAACCTCAAATCTTCTTGACACAGGTAAGAGACCAACACCATCAAATCTCACTCAGAATTGCAAGTCTTGAAACACAACTACGAAGAAATGTGGAGCAAATACATTTCCCCTAGACACCTCTGTAATACTCAGTCACACACTGGTGAACACAACTTCTACTATACAATGATCCAACATATCATCTCTTGAATATAACATCTTTAAACACATCTCATCAACCTATTTGAACCACATAGGCATAGCATCAACACATAATAAATGCGGGGCAAATCCTAGAGCACATTCTAAAACACTGAACACACCTTCATCACATTGTTTTCTTTTTTCTTCAAATTTTCTCAAAAGTACCTAGAAACCAAGTACCAGAGACATCATCTCAACTTATCTTAGCATCTCACATCATCTCCAGAATCTTCATCATAAAGATAGATCCATGTACTCACAACACTTCCTTAATATCTCAACTATACATGCACACCCAAAAAATTCAATTAACACCTCTTCCATCAACTAGTTGACACCAATGACAACACATGTGATTACCATCAATGAAAACACCAACTTCTCCAAAATTCTCCAAAATTGCAATAATACTGATATCTCCATGGCATCATGAAAACCATCCTCTAAATTAAGATCATCTATGGCCCCAACATAATCAAGGAATTCAACACCATAAGCTCCCAAAGGGAAGATTCAAACCATGATCTTCAAAAGAAAGAAGATACAACACCGCCAAACCATCACTATCACAATATCCTACTGAATAGTGTAATCATTCTATCCATGAAATCATGATAACAACCTCCTCAATGAAGATAAAAAAAATGCTCTCACACAAGCAAAGAAATCAACTACAACATGAGCTCCCAAAATGAAAAGTAAAACCATGATCCTCAAACCAAGAAGATACACTACCACAAACAATCAAGAATCAATCCAACACCACCAACAATGCACCTGCATAAACAATCATGTCATGTCAAAGTCCTAAAGGCCTATAAGTAACATCCATGACACCATGATCAACACAAAATATACTGGCAACAAACTTCAACCATGTCACACATGTTTGCATCACATAGTCAACAACATAGGTCCCACATCATGATTGTACCTTGTAATACCATCTCTCCATTTTAACATGAAAAACAAAACAACAAAAAAAATGACCAAACCAAGCCACAAATTTGAATATGCATCAACACTGAAGCATCTATGGGCATAGACAACCCACATCCAAGCCATATATCTAACCTATAAGTATAAATAATCTACAACACTACACAAATCATAGAGCCAACAATGCAACATACAAATCCAACAATATATTGATAACCATGTCAAATGAGAGTAATTAGAGATGTACATGTGAGTATACAATGACTCAAACACCAAATCACCAAGATCCAAATATCCATAAGCTCACAAAATTACTAGAAGCAACATGAACTCTTAAAAAACTCATATTTAAATAAAAGAAAATAAATTATGTCAAAACATCTCCAAACCTAATCCATTGTGTATTTCTTTGAACAAGCTTTCTGTCGACTATAAGAAGTTCAAAATTAGACTCATGCACAAGTTATGACCTCTCCAAGTTTGAAAAGAATATTTGACTTCCAATAAGAATTTCTATGTCAAAACAATAAAATATGGAAAATCCATTGATACCACAACGTAGTTCTCAGAATTAACTTTCCAATGACTAAGAAATCAAAAAAATTGACACTTGAGGCAAAAGTTATGCCTCCTAGAATTTTTTTCATAATTTTGCTATATAACCCAAGCATGGTGGTGGTAGGGGCCCATTGGTGGCGACGTTGCCTGTTATAGCCTGGACTTGACTAAATTATAGAAATGGGTTTAATTTTGTTTTAAATTAAAAATGATGGAATTTTTTAAGTTTGAACCCTTGTTGGGGTGGGGAGAGGGGGGTTTAAGGAAAGGCCTCGCCCGATCGGTGGCTGACAGACATCGAATGGGGCTAACACTCCCATACTGATGTTATTGGTACTGACAGTATAGGCCAAAAATTTTAATAGCTCACAATTTTTTTTCATATTTTCACCTACATAATAAATTGAAGGTTGTATATTCATATGAAAGGGCTAGGAGGGCATAAATTTTTATTTTTTTACAGTGTCCTAAACAAGCTAAATTTTATGTCAATTTTCATCTCTCAGGCCTCCTAGATCTAATGGTGAGGTATGTTTTATCCCAAGGGGTCATCTTTTGAATGAGCAAGACAATTGAGAGGGGGGATGGATCACTTGTACCAAATTAAAATATCAAAACCCTGAGTAGTAATAAGATTCACAAGCATTCATTAAACCCTTAATTTTTTATAATGTTTAAACATGAAAATCAGATAACATAAACTAAAACAACCAATACCATACACAAGGGAATACCATATTTACGTGGAAAACCCTAGAAGGGAAAAACCACGGTGAGGATTAGCTCACAATATAAGTAATTGCAAAATAGGTACAAAGAGGCTCACTGCTAGAATAGGATGCACGTTCACAACCCAGGCTCACTGTTGGAATAGAAAGAAGAAAGAAGATAGAATGTTACATAGAGAACATGATTTCAATGCAACAGAGAATCCACCACAATAGCTTCAACAACACTTGTAGTCTTGAAGAATCAAGATACCTCAGGTCACTGCATTCAACAATCTTGCATTATAGCTCGCACTGCATTTCACACTTCTACACTTAATTTTAAATTGCACCACAATATTCAATTCTATTCCACACACCATCTCACATCATCTCGTCTTGCATTTATACCATCCATAACTAGAAAAACGTCTTCAAGTCAGCTACACTCACCTTACACTTTACAAATTCAAAATAGGTCGGCACAAAGCATTTCCACATTGGATAACAACGAAAGTGGACCAATACAAAACTTAATTGGGACCCAAATAAATTCTCACACACCACACTATGCCTTCATCATTACTTGAACATCTTTGAATGTAGTGTAAACACCATGTCAACCGTTACTCATGCAAACACCATTAAAATTTGAATTACACACTTCCTCAAATCTAAGGATGACTTGTGAACCACACACCACACTTCATCATGATCTAGAATATTCCTCTATCACCATAAAATCCATCAAAATCCTTCACAACAATTCAAACCTTCAAAATGTACACAACTTGTACACTCAAACTACACTGTCAAACAATGCAACTCTAAAATCCATCTTCCAGAGTACAAAATCATGAATCCTCTTGACATAGACAAGATATCAACACTATCAACATACCTTAAAAATTGAAAGAACACAAGAACAACTGGGGAGAAACACAAAGAAAAAATATTTCTCCCAGACACCTTTGTAAGCAATATTGCAAAACCACACCTTTGTAAGCAATATTGCAAAACCAGTTCATATATTGGTGAACATTACTTCTACACATCGATCTAGAAGCCCAAATTATGGATATAGAAACTCTAAACACCTCTAACCAACATATCCAAACCACACAAGTATATCTTCAACCTAGAAGAAATGTGAAGCAAAATTAAAACACCTCTACAAACCAGAACACCTCTGCCACACCTTGTTTCCTCTTTTTATCAATTTTCTCAATATCCTTGACATCTAAACCAAAGGAAGCTTATCAAAGCAACACCAGAGGTTAACATCAACAATTTAACTAATGACAACATAATGAAACTAATTAAAGCAACAATCTCTCTCAACCACTGCATAACTGTCACCAATGACAACACATTTATACTTGCAAAAATCTCCCCCTTTGTCATTGATGACAACACAAGATGTGAAAAACCATCAAATACAATATACACAACATTCCTTCACTCTCTCTATCTTTCCCCCTTTCAACTTTTTCTCTTTCACATGAATTCTCTCTCTCCTTCTATATAAACAAACCTTTTTGTAAGACTTCTCTCTCTCCCCCTTTGACATCAATGGTAAAGGATAAAATATTTTTTATTGTTCTCCATTTGACATAGAACCGATATACTTGTAACTTCTTTGAATACTCCCCCTTAGGAGTACACACCAACCAAATCAGCAACCTCTACAAAATGACATGTATTCCATACTGCAACAATTTTACTACCTACTCCCCCTGAGAGGTAGCCACCGACATCAATCTAGACAAGGAATAAATCCATAGATCTAGTGGACTGAGGCATCTCCATACACATCTAGTTCAAAGAAGGAGAGGAAATAACCCCCAATTTCTCTTGAAGATACTCAAAAGTATCCTTAGGAAGAGCCTTAGTAAATATGTCATCAATATGATCCTTTGTAGGTATATATTCAAGCTCACTCATTCTCCATAACCTTATTCCTTAGAAAGTGATATTTGATTGAGATATGCTTGTCCTTGAATGCATAAATCGGATTTCTTTTGAAATATTTATTGCACCTTGTATTATCACAAAAGATAAGTTAGAAATAGCCATCATACACCACTGATATTCTTTCAATGTTTGTCTCATCCATAATACTTGTGTGTAGCAAGATGCTGCTACAATATACTCAACCTCTACAGTAGATAAAGAAACATAATCTTGTTTCTTACTTAGCCATGATACCAATCTACATCCAAGAAAGAATGCACCACCACTTGTACTTTTCTTGTCATCCACATAACCAGCCCAATCTACATCTGTGTAAGCGCTCAATGTGAAATCAATATCCTTAGGATAACATGCTCATGCAACTTATACCTTCAAAACATTTGAATATCCCTCACCACTGTAATATGTGTCTCTTTAGATCTCTTTGAAATATAGCCAAGACAACCATGCATGATATATCTAGTCTAGTACCAGCTTAGTATTGGTGGTCCAATGCCAATCATAGATCTATACTTTCTCTAATTATCTAGGGAATTCATCATCCTTACTCATTTTGCAACCGCAAGAAACTATAGGAGTAATATACCGCTTTGGAGTCATTCATTCCAAACTTTCAACATTTCTTTTAACATAGTTTTGACTTTGAAATAAATATATCATATGTTTGATTGATTTGTAGCCCAAAGAAGAAATTCATATCCCCAAACATAGACATCTCAAACTCTTTCTACATCTCTTTTGCAATTTCCTACACATAGCTTCATTTCCTCCAAATATTATGTCATCAACATATACAACCATTATCAAGATTCAATCTTCCTCAACCTTAAAGTAGAGATTACTATATGCAGTGCCTTTATTGAATCCTTGTTGTATCAAATATTTGTCCAACCTTGCATACCAAGCTCTAGAGGCTTGCTTCAACCCATAAAATTCCTTCGTCAACACGCAGACCATATTAGGTTTATTTGACAACTAAAATCCTTCCAGTTATTTCATGTAAACTTCTTCTTCTGAATCTCCATTCAAGAAAACATACTTCACATCCATCTAATAAACTTTAAAGTCCTTATGTGTTGCAAAAGCCAAAAACATCTTGATTGCTTCCGTTCTATCCATCGAAGAAAATGTCTGCTCAAAGTCTATTGCTTCAACTTGTGCATAGCCCTTACACACAAGCCTTTCCTTGCTTCTTACCACTTCTCCATTCTCATTCAGCTTGTTTCTGAATACCCACTTATTACCAATAATGATTTTATTTTTCAAGTCTAGGAACAGTTCCCCAAGTCTGATTCTTCTCAATCTGCATAAGTTATTCTTCCATTGTCTTCATCCAATGTTCATCTTTACATGCCTCAATCATTGTTTTAGGTTTGAATTTAGAAAGTAAACATAAATTTACCTCTACTTCAAAAACTCTTCTTCTTGTAAACACACGTTTGCTTTTGTCTCCAATGATTTCTCTGCACATACTTAGGGGTCTTAGGGGTCTTTTCCAGAGCTTCTTCCTCTTCATTCTGCACTTCTTTTTCCTTAACTTTTTCTTCTTTTCTGCAAGCAGGTTCATCTAACTCATATCCATCTATTACCACTGAGTTCCTCAAATCTTCATCAACCTTGAAACTTGCACTTTCAACAATCCTTCTTAGAATTTTTTTGTAACATTTGTAAGCTTTGATTTTAGTAGAATATCTAAGGAAGATACCTTCATCAAACCTTGCATCAAACTTTCCTAAGTTTTCATCATCCCTTCTGATATAGCATTTACTTCCAAACACTCTAAAGTACTTGACAGTAGGAATCCTTCCGTACCACAACTCATAGGGACTCTTTGTGATGTTAGCTCTTGCTTGAACTCTGTTAAGTATGTAAAGTAGTATGAATTGCTTCTCTCTAGTAGACTTTCAGTAGGTTAGCTTCTTTCATCATAGTCCTTGTAGCTTCTTGAACAGTCCTATTTTTCCTTTCAACCACTCCATTTTACTAAGGAGACCTAGAGGCAGACAAGTGCCTTTTTATGCCACGATTCTCACAAAACATGTTAAATTCATTGGAGGTGAATTCTCCACCTCTATCAAACCTCAAACATTTGATCTTCAAATCCATCTCATTCTCAACCATAACTTTAAATGCTTTAAATCTATCTAGGGCTTCAAATTTTTCTTTAAGAAAAGTAACCCATGTCATTCTAGAGTAATCATCAATCAAAAGCATGAAATACTTGTCACCTTGAAGACTTCTCACTCTTGTAGGACCACAAAGGTATGTGTGTACCAATTCCAACAATCTGGTAGAAGATTGTTCCTTTCCCTTGAAACTACTTCTAGTTTTTTTTTCTAAATTGACAATCTTTGCAAATAGCATTGATTGACTTTGTAATCCTCGAAAGATCTCTCATTGCTTTAACTGAACTATTCTAACCAAGTTATCAAAATTGATTTCACATTCTCTTATTCCATAACCAGTTATCATTAATCTGAATCATAAAACATTGACCATCAACACCCTTGAGCTGATAGATATTTCCATTTGTCCTCTTTCCATTAACAATCATAGTTTTGGACCCTTTTCTAATCTCACATCCATCATCCTAAAACATAATATTATAACCTTTTCTACACATTTTTCCAACACTCAAGAGGTTATGCCTTAAACCTTTAACATAGTAAACATCTTCAGTATTATGATTTCCATCAAAACTAATTGAACCATATTCCACAAATCTTAGCACTTGAATCATCTCCAAATTTAACAAGTCCTCCATCATATTTTTCAAGTTTAAAAAACTTACTCTTGTCTCTGGTCATATGATTTGAGAAACCATTGTCAATAATCCAATAGTTCTTATCCTATCTAACATGAAAAGAAAATACCAAAGTACCTCAAATTTTATCCTTTTTTTCCAGAACACTTTCCTTCACACAACTTTTAGAGTTAGCAGGACTAGATCCATATTTTAAAGCCAAGAACAAACATCCATTATCATAAACATCTTCATGATCAGATTCATCATCAAAATTACTAGCATCTTCTCTAACATAATAGCTTTTCTTGATCATTTTTCCTTTGTTTTCCTTGTTCTAATTGTTCACAACTTTGTTTGGACATCTCAAAGCATAGTGAACTATATTTCCACAACTAAAACATTTGAAAGGTAATTTACCTTTATACTTACCAGAGCCCTTTTTTCATTTTTCTTACAAATTTAGCTTCCACATCATCAAGATCATCTCCATTTGAATCTTCAAGTTTTTTTTATTTTCCAGTCTTGAAAGCAATCTCCACTTGTGCATCATTTTTTGGAACAATTTTTCTCATTTCAAATGAAATTAGTGTGCCAAACAGTTGATCTCTAGTGTAGGTATTGAAATTTTCAACTTCCTCAATAGCATAAACCTTTTCACTATAAGAATTAGGAAGAATTCTGAGAATTTTCTTTAGCACTTTAGGTTCTTTGACTTGTGCACCAAGACCTCTCATAGCACTTACTAGTTCATCAACCCTCTGCATGTAACTTGTAATTGTTTCATCTTTAGACATTCACAAAGTCTCAAATTGTGTCTTCAAATTCTGCAACTTAGCTTGTTTAACCTTATCATCACCTTCATAAATAATTTCTCTTATCCCAAACTTCTTTAGTAGTTTTTAGATCCATAACTTTCACTAATTCATTATTTGCAAGACTACTCAAAAGAACAAATCTTTCCTTACCATATGTTTCATAGGCCTTGATTTCATCACATGTGATTGATCCATTTGTAGGCATGTTATATACATTCTTCACTACCTTAGTGACATCAAATCCAAAGTAAACCAGATAGCATTCCATCTTCACTTTCCAAAATGCATAGTGTTTTCCATCAAACATAGGAATCTCCTTCTTGCTCTCCATCCCAGATCTACCTCAAGAGGTTAAGCTTTTCTCCAAGGAACCTTGCTCTGATACTATTTTTTGATTGAGAAATACAACTGAGAGGGGGGTTGAATTTGTTGTACCAAACTAAAACATCAAAACCCTAAGCAATAACCAAATTCACAAGCATTCATTAAACCCTTAATTTGTTATAATGTTTAAACATGAAAAGCATATAATAGAAATTGAAAGAACCAATACCGTACACAAGAGCACTAGATTTATGTGTAAAACCCTAGAAGGGAAAAACCATGGTGAGGATTAGTTCACAATATAAGTAATTGAAAAACTAGTACAAAAAGGCTCACTACTAGAATAGGGCGCATTGTCCAGAAAAGGCTCACAGCCCAAGCTCAGTGTCAGAATAGAAAGAAGAAAGAAGATAGAATGTTACATAGAGAACATGATCTGAATGCAACAAAGAATCCACCACAATATCTTCAACAACACTTGCAGTCTTCAAGATATCAAGATACCTTAGCTCACTACATTCAACAATCTTGAATTATAGCTCGCACTACATTTCACACTTTTGCACTTAATTTTGCATCACAATACTCAATTATATTCCACACACTATCTCGCATCAACTCATCTTGCATTTATACCATATACAACTTGAAAAACATCTTCAAGTTGGCTACACTCACCTTACACTTTACAAATTCCAAATAGGTTGGCACAAAGCATTCCCGCGGTGGATAGGAATGAAAGTGGACCAATAAAAAACTTAATTGGGACCCAAATCAATACTCACATGCCATGCTACACCTTCATCGGTACTTAAACATCTTTGAATGTAGTGTAAACACCAGGTCAGTCGTTACCCATGCAAACACCATTAAACTTTGAATTACATGCTTCCTCAAATCCAAGGACAACTTGTGAACCACACACCACACTTCATCATGATCTAGAATATTCCTTTATCACCTTGAAATCCATCAAACTCCTTTGCAACAATTCACACCTTCAAAATGTACAAAGCTTGCACACTTAGACTACACTGTCAAACACTGAAACTCTAAAATCCATCTCTTAGAGTACCAAATCATGAATCCTCTTGACACGGGTAATATATCAACACTATATCAACATACCTTTAGAATTGCAAGACCATAAGAACAACTGCAGAGAAACGCAAAGCAAAAACATTTCTCCCATACACCTTTGTAAGCAATACTGCAAAATCAATTCACATACTAGTGAACATAACTTCTTTTGCACATCAATCCAAAATCCCAAATTCTAGATATAGAAACTTTGAACACCTCTAACCAACATATCCAAACCAAACAAGCAAATCTTCAACCTAGAAGAAATGTGAAGTAAAACTAGAACACCTCCGCAACACCTTGTTTCCTCTTTTTATCAATTTTGTCAATATCCTCAACATGTAAACCATAAAAAAAAGCTTATCAAAGCAACACTAGAGGTTAACATCAACAATTTAACTGATGAAAACACAATGAAACTAATCAAATCAACAATCTCTCTCAACCACTGCACAACTATTACCAATGACAACACCTTTATACTTGCAACATTATCTGATATATTTCCCTTACAAAACCCTCAAGGTAAACACCAAAGAAAAACCCCTTTTTCCAAAAAATATTCATAAACCTATATCTACAAAGAATAGCCATAGATTTGAAACCTCAAAACCTCAAATTTATAAAATTAACCTGCACAAAACCCTCATACTTTGCAATGTCTTCATTTTTTCCATGCAAGTCCTAGATTCAACTATGCACTAGATCTACTCCAACAAGGGTTACATAAACCATGAACATGGCTCTAATATCAAATAAAAGTAAATATGCATCCACCCAAGATAATTTCCTTATAACCTAAATAGCGCAATCTATGCAAACAATTTTAGAATCCATATACAAAAGAATAGAAAACATACCATCAAAGATGACACAATATATACTCTGGAAAAACCCTCGAGAGGAAAAAACCTAGCCTCCAAAAGCATCTCACTTATGTATTATTCAACAATAAATATTATAATACATCTTAGAGTTCTCCATGAATACCCTTGAAACATCAATCCCTCTATAAGCACTCCATGTGAAAAAGCATGTAACCACACATCCCATGTCATGCTTCAAACCTCACAAATACTAACAAGAGATGCTCTCAACCCCTTATCCAAAATGAACAATTAGCCAACCAACCAACCTTAGACAACTATCTATGTGCTTTCTTTTATAGACATAAGCACACACAAAACCACCAAGTGGTATTACATAAAATCATGTGAGTAATACCATGAGATTACAAAATCATTAACCCCCACATTTACTTTTTGGTACCAAGTTTTCCTAATTTTAAATATTTATCACAATATTACATACAACACATAAAGTGGCCCCAAGAATGCTAACCCATGTGATGTACACATCCCTAGATCTCCCAGGTGCACCACATAATAATAAAATATTGCAGTATAACATTATGCAAGATGGACAATGTAAAAGAGGGGATTCACTACTCTCGGGTCTCTAGGACAAAGAAGAGTCTATAAGGAACGAATAGCCCTCGATTACCTCAAAGTACAAGCTCAAGTGACAAAGTAAAAAATAAAGAATATTTGAACAAAGACATTAGATTTCCACAATCCATATCAATAAGAGTTTGTTGCCTTCTGGATTAAACTGTGTTAGTTTTTGAATCAATGTTTTGGATCACACTTTGTGATCCATCATCAAGATGCAAAAAGAGTTGTAGGAGTAAGAGATTGCAAATCAAAAGCAGTTATAAAGGAGGAGAGGAAGAGTTGCACAAGAATCAAGATGGTTTACCAAAAGAAGAAATTTAGAAGGAAAAATTACAATATAGAAAGAAAATAACATTAATGAAAAAACTAAATAAAATAAAATATGACAATTATTCAAAATTAGAAAATACCACAAATTATTCAAAAGAAAATTACAACAAAAATAAGAATTAATTAATATTAAGAATATTAAAGAAATTTAATTATTTTTCATTAATATACCTTTTTCATTAATAAATGAAAATAAGAAGAAAAACTAAAATTAATATAAAATTACAAATATTTAAAAATAAAATTAATTTTACAACAAATAATTAATAAAAATTTAAAATATTAATCATTATTAATATGTTAGCATATAAACATAATAGTAAACCATGTAGAATTTACCATTTTGTCAATATTAATCTTTACCTTATAATATAAATTACCATTGTAATAATAGTATAAATTTGACAATAAATAAATTTATCAAAAAGAAGATATTATAAGAGGAATTCAAGATGTGGAAAGGCTATTATAAGAAATTGATAATTCATATTAAAATAATAAAATTATAACTTAAAGATATTAGGTTAATAAAAACACAAAAGTATTATATTTTTATTATTAGATGAAAAATAATAGACTCGAAAATTATGAAGGAATAATAGACATAAAAGCAATTGAAAGAGAAAGAATGATTTGTAATATATTTCCAATTCAATTAAAATAAAAAATTATGAGTTTCTTCATAATGATACAATATATTAAAAATTATCCAAATTAAAAATAACAATAAAATTGATAATTATGAGGAAATATTATAAAATAATTGTATTATATACTAATTATATAATGTATTCTTCATAATGATATAAAATGTTTATAAATTGTGATTTAAAGTATATTATATAATTAATCAATACATTTTTATATAAATATACATTGCAATAATAATATACATTTACAATATATAAATTAACTTGATAGAAGACAATGAAAGAGGAATTAGAGAAGCATAAGGCATATCATAAGTATCTTGATAATTCATATTATAATGATAAATTTATATAAGGATAATATATTAACTAAAACATAAAAGGAATTTAACTACCTCTAGCGTCAACGGTAACAATTTCATTATTAGCTAGATCTACGGGTGATCAAGTGAAGGTATAGTTCGCCTCCCTATTGGCATTCCATGATGTGGCATCATTCATGACTAATGACAGGTGGTGGGAGCGTAGGAAATAAGGGAGGGCATGCACGCTTTTGCACAACATGGTAAGTGTGGCTTGCTTTGGTAGAATAAGGCCCTTAAATGATCGTAGGGTGGCACAGTCTCAACAAAGTTTGGTTTCTTTCTCCTAGTGTGGTCTTTATTCGTAGGTATGACAAAGAGATAAAAGTTCATAGTTGAGATATCGACGAAGGCACTAGTGACTTTGGGGCTTGACACCCCCATCCAATTGGACTGCAAAGTTCGACAGACTGCCTTCAAGGCAATTATAGACCAGCGGCTAAAGAGGATTATGCTCAGGATCAACCCTCATGCGGTGGTGGCAGTCAAAATGATATTAAGAAAGGGGCATTTGGTGAACCAGGAGACATTCTAGGTTAATACCCACATTTTCTCTAGGTTCTTGGCTTCAATGCTTGATGTTAGAACACCAAAAGCAAAAGCAAAGGTGATAGTCTATAAGCTCTTCAAGAAAGAGCTCTTGGGCAATCTAGATGAAATACTGCAAATGACACTCCTAGGACGTGGCGCGCCTTGGCCGTGTGATCTCCCTCTGGTCAAGATTCTTGGTGAGGTTATTAAGGTTTATCTGCTTCTGGAGCTAAAAGGAATGGATTTAGTGAGTGATTGACAAATTGTTGCATATGGGGTAAGTTTCCTCAAGAATTTGTTGATGTTGGAGCATGTAAATGATTTCAACTGGGTCCCTGAATTTGATCAATTTGCAAAAATGAATGGTTTCTAGGTAGGGCGGTAGGGCAGTTTAGGGTTTGCAAGTTAAAGGTTATAGCTATTATAATGATGGCGGTCGGGTTTTGTTCATAATTTACATGATGAAACATTGCATGGTTATGGCTGGAAATCAGTTTTTTGGGTTTTTCTGGATAGCCCAGTGTCAACTATAAACCTTATGCGGGTCAGTTAAGTTCTTTTTTTTTATAGTTGGTTGGAATTTGGTATGGTCATTGTTTGGTAGTAGGAGGGTCTGAAATTTTTGGTATTGTATCTCCATGGTTCCTGCTATGCAGACGTTTGTATTAAACTTTTAATATTAATAGAAATTACCTTACGCATCAAAAAAAAACACAAAAGGAATTTAAAATTATTAGTCATCTAAAAGATAGACCCAAATAATATGTAAGATAATAGACATAATAATAATTAAAAGAGGGAGAAACTATTAATGACAAAAAGAAAGAAATATTTTCAATATATTTTTGCTAAACATTTAATATATGAATTATTTATTTCTTCTTAACGTTGTGGAATATTAAAATGACCAAATTAGAAAACTCATTAATAATGAAATATGATGCAACAGAATGAGAAGATATTATATGATAATATATAAAGAATTCAACATAATTTATCATTAATAAATAAATTATATGTTTATAAATTGTGATTTAAAGGATATTGAAGAGGAAAACGATTAATAAGGTTGAGGTATTTATCATTAAACCAAATTATACCTTAAACACAAAATAAAATAAACAAAAAGGAAGAAGGAATATATTAAAGACAAAAAGAAGAAAAAGGTTAATAGGACAATAATGTATAGATGCAATAAAAGAAAAAGGAAACAAATTAGAAATAAGTAAAAAAGAGAAAAGAAAAAATTAACAAAAATTCAATTAAGAACAAAAAGGAAGAAAAAAGAAGAAAGAAACCAAAATTAAAAACCAAATAAAATAATTTTGGAAGGAGTGGAGCAAGGATGACAAGAGGAGAGGGGATAGAAAGGAGGCTACAATCAAGATGAAGGAAACAAAGAATGAAAGGAGAGGGAATAAAGGGGGAAGAAGAAAGGAGACTAGAGATGAGAAAGGACTATTGATCCATACGAGAGAAGTTAGGAAGGAGGATGGACCCACGAATTGTAGGTAAATGCAAGGCATCATGAGGTATGCACATAGATCCAAAATTCGTGGTGTGCATATAGAGTCTACAAGAAAAATTAGCAAGGATACTTAAAATTTTAACCAATTGCAAGGTTATTTTATAGAGAAGGTCAAGACATATGAAGATTGGATAATTAGGGAAAATTTCTAGTTGTATGTTATAAGTCTAGAAATATTACTTACAAGAAAATCTAACAGTCCATCCATAGGGAAATTTGTGAAAAAGGTTTGTACATTGAGATGTTTGAATGTAAGTTCAAATGCCTAGTTATCCACTAAAATTTTATAATTCAATGTAAATAAGGATTTTAAACATTTAAATAACGTAAGGGAAACTTTGGGAAAAGGGGTAGGAAAATAGAAGATATGGATATAATTTTGGATATCTAGTTCTCCATCGTAATTCTGCAATATCTCTCTTCAATGATATTAAACACATTAATTAACTAAAATAAGAAATTGGCAAAAAATTAACAAAGGATTAGACTTCGAAAGATTTATTCTTAAGTGCAAAAGTCTAGTAACCTACTTTACACAAATAATAACCACTTCAAATGACCAAAGGGGATATTAGCAAGAAACCAATAGAAATTGGAGTTCAAGAGGTTTGGAGATAAGTGTAGAAGTCTTGCACAAGTTTGTATTTCACACAAGACTTGGAATTTGGAATTTTACTACAGTAAAAAAATCCAAATATTTTGCAAATAAATTAATCACCTAATATATTTGAACTTTAGCTATCATTTTACTCGAGAGTACATTCTTTAGACCTGGAAGAAAAATAAACCATGGGAAATAAATCTAACCTAAAGAAATTTGAAAAAAGGGGGGGGTCCACATTTTTCCAAAAGAAAAATGGTGTATGTATTCAAAGCACAACATAAAATTTTCACTTTACCTCACAATGGTTGTGTTTTAGTCTTTTTGGGTGGTATATCTTATATATACTTACCAATTGCTACCATTGTAATCACTTGTGCTTGTATGATTTGTATTCCTATTTAATAGAATATAATTTATTCTATCATTTATATTTTTTTAATCAATGTTTTTTATTTCACTCATTTGTATTCTTGGATGGTGTAGATAACTAAAATCATCTCTCAATAATTCTACTATCTTCAATCCACTGCACATCATCACTCCTAAATTAATTAAATATTTAATTAATTAATTAATTATCCTAGTTTATCTTCTAATATTGATTAAATAATTTCAATTATTTAATTAATTTATCTAATTTTTCTTCTACCATTGATTGAATTGGGACTATTTATTTGATCTATCATTCTCCTAAATTTCAACCACAAAATTTATTTATTTAATCCCATCATGCACATTCCCAAAAATTAAATAAATAAATATATTTATTTAATCCACATTTTTCCTCTCATATAATTGGTACACTTAGATAAATTATTTAATCTAGCAAATCATTTGCACAAGTCAAAGCATTATCAATCAAGAAAAATATTTTTTTGATTTAGAATACACATGCATCCAAAAAGGACTTGGCATGTGCATTTGACCCATGATTCCCACTTCTCCAAAAATATTCTCATAAAATCTCATCCATCCATTTCTCCAAAAATATATTGACCCTTCACATGAATCCAAAAAAGGATTTTTTGATTTCTCAAAAAGGTATTTTTTTTATTTCATCCCTTCATTTTTTTTAAAGAAAATTTCATCCATTAAATCTCCTTGAATCATGGAGCTCCCATTGTGCACCAATTACAAGTTTCCACTTTGTGCCTCTTATGAATTTAAATCTCATTTGATCACAACCATTGATCTCCAAAATCAATCCTCTACATTAATCAACCATCTCAAAAATATATAATAACACCTCTTATAGGTTATTTTCAAACGATTCATGAATGCAAGGTTATGCCACTTGAGGGAGCATCTACATAGCTCTAATTCTACATCCAAAATATTGAGAAATTCCACACTCATAGTGTTCAATGAGGGGTGTTGAGAGGCTTGTCTTGAGTCTTTCAATTTAGTTACATTTATCTCTTAAGCTCAAATGGAGGTGCGATTTTGGGTATGGGGTAAAGTTATAGAGTCTTGTATTTATTCTTTGTTCTCTCTTGTTCAAATTTTGGTATGCTTGATGATACCCCACATCCCATATCTAAAATTTTCTTGAGTATTTGTAAGTTTTATGCTATAGGTTTTTTATTTGGTGTATTTTCCTTTGCTTTCGACACTTATGAAAGACAATTCTACCTCCAACATGACACTTCTTCTTTCATTCTAGGAATTTCATGACCTAACAACCTCCATTTAGTTTTGCTCTTTTCTTGCAAATTCTTAACATTTTGGGGTTTTGTTATAGGGGGTGTTAATCAATTAGTTATGTTGTACTTTGCCTAACCTTGCATGTGTAAATTGACCATTTATTTTAAAAATATTTTATGTTTCTTGGGACTTGTTCCAATTCAATATTTCTTCTTTCTGAATAGATGTCTAACCTTCAACATGTATTTTCTCTATAGATCAACATCTTCATCCCTGACAATAAAATCAATAATCTTCATCATTTTGGGGGGTTTAGTTTTTGGATTTTTTATTTATATATAAACCATATGACCCCTATCCTATTTTTGAGCTCACTTGACCATTTTGAGTGTAAGGAAACTCTTTTTTTGCAGGTTTAATCATGTTCTACCAACCCTTGACATAGTTCAACACACTCGCACCTACATCCATATTTTTTCTTTTGAGTAGCAGTTAAGATTTCTAATTTAGTGCATCTGCATCCTAGCCCCAAATCCATAGTTTAAATAATTTTGGGCCTTTCAAATTTTGATTTTCTAATTTTGTTGGCTCCTTAATGCAACCTAATCTTCCATCATTTCTCACTCTCTACTTTGTAGGTTTTTTCTATTTTTTGGGGGAAAATTCCTATACTTTATTGTTCTATTTTTAAGGCTTCTATTTTAATACACCCATTCTCTTGTTCAATGTTTGTGCCAATGTGTTGGTGCTTTCACTCGCATCAATCGACATCTACTCAAGTAAAATATTGGTAAAGGAAAAACATTGTGTTCAATATTTCTATCTCAATTTCATTTCTATACTTTATTTTTAGTGTTTCTTCTTCTCTATTGATCTATTTTCTTTAAGAATTTGTTTGTTTTCTTTGATTTTTGTGCTAATTGTTGGTGCAACTTACTAGTATTAATAAGGTTTTACAACTAAATTATATGTCCAATTCTTCATCAAAACTGCTAACATGCTTGTTGTAGGTTCAACCATCCAAGGACTTATCTTTTTCTACTAGTATAGTTGAAAACTTAAATTTTGCAAGGGAAAAAGCTTTGTTTCCTATTTTTATGGGGTTACCTTGGTGCGTATGCTCTCTCCTCACACCAAAATGTGATCTTGGAGATCAAAGACATAATTTTATCCTCTTGTGTTTAGATTAGAACCTAAGAAATCAAGTTGTGTATTTTCTCTCCTTATACCACAAGGCAATCTTGGAGATCAAAAGAACCTCATCTTTCTTTCCCCTACTAAGATTACCTTGGATTTCATCACCAATTTTTGATGAGGTGTATGGATTTGGGAGAGAATTGAAAGACTCTCATTGAGAGGATATTTTTCATTAGGATAAGATTTCAATAACTTTATACCTTGCCAAGTGAAGGAGAGTGGGTTACCATATCACACCAAGATATTAGACATACCCTCTAATTTCATCAAATCAGACCTCGCATACCTTTAGGTATATTGAGGAAATATCCTAGTGATCTTGTTAATCCTAGATAGTACATATCAATCATGTTTAGTTGTAATGTACTTGTAAGTAGTTAGCTCCAAGAAGTTACTCACCATGTACCCCTAAAAATTGGTTTTTAGGTTGTGTATGATCTCCCATCTCACTATAGAGTGATCTTGGGTGATAAAAAATGGTTAGTTTCTCATCATGTTCCCTATACTCCATACCTCTAGACAAGGAATATTGGTGGGTTTACAATCACTCATACTCTCACTTTAATAATCCAAGAATTTTATTTTATTGGTGTGTTTTCATGTGCGAAACCCATGCTTATGCTTAAAATCCAAACATAACATTTGTAAAATCCCCTTTGAATCTAAAAAATTTAAGTTTGAACAACACCCAATCCTCTTCCTAATAGTAGAATCCAATGTCCTACTTCCATAGGTCACAAATTGAAATCCCAACCGCCAAATCATCATCCTTCAAATCAAAGCTTAATCCATTGTCCTAAATCAAAATTACCCTAACCATAATCCCACTCCATTATCCAAGAGAAAACCTTAACCCACAACCATCAACCAAACCTTAACTCAAATCCAATTCCAAATAAATCAGCTTTCACCTAACCTAGATTGATTTTTTTTTAAACCAAGACCTTGTGCAAACACTATCCTCACCCTTTAAGTCAAACTATCTTAAGAACCTAGTATATCTTAAGTTAGTAAATTTAATTGTCCAAATCAAGCATTTCTTGAGAACTTTCCTATCTTAAGTAGGAAGATCAACCATCCACCTCACCAAAATCAAAATCAACCTAGCTTCAATTTAAACACATCAACCAATTACAACAAAATCAATCACCCACAAACATAAATGATAAGCTTAGAAAATAAACAAAGGAAATTAAAAGTTTAGCATCCAAAACATCATCCAAATCAATATTAAACCAACACCTTCACACCATCACTTTATGTCTTTGATAACTAGATATAAATAAGGAAAAACATGGAACAATTCATTAAACACCCTTTTGGATTTAGTTATGAATGTCAATGAAATATATTTTCGCATCCAACACACTCCAACACCTCTAATGAGCAAGGAACTTTTTTTAATAAACCCACATATTCACCTCAATTTCAAGAGTTATTCCTTAATAAAAACATGAAAATACTAATGGATCACCTTGTAAACATTCATAAGGACCACTTCCTAGAGCAATTATTAAATTTATAAGGAAAGTAACATTGTACATTAAGAACAGGGTTGGTTGTTGGTGCCTTTCTTTTGTTGGATTTTGTTTGGTGATGCTTGGTGTTGTGGGATCTTTTGTTCTAGGGTGGAAAGAGTTATGCTAGGTCAATATTTGTTTTCTTACCAAGCTTTGGTGTGGTGTTCTTTCCCATGCCTTGTTCTTTTCTGCAGTGCCTTTCAGCCCTATTGGTGCTTGTTTCCGCGTAGGTTGTCTGTTTGGTGCTTCTATTCATGGGAGCTCTTTGCTCTGCTCTTTTTTCACCCCTCCAGGTTTCTCGTGGATGTTGTGGTTGGGGGTTACTTTGATTTTCGAAGGTGGTTCTTGCCTCTATTTCTTGGAGTCTCTGGGCTACTTGTTTTGGCTCCTATTGTTGTGTTTTGGGGTGGTTTGACTACCTTTGTTTTTGGGCCTTTTCTAGTGCGAAGCTTGTTCCTGGTACTAAGGTTACTGAAGGATGATATAGTTGCTTGTCTAATTATTGTTTTTTCTTTCTCCTTGAACCCTATGGAGGTTGGTTCCTTTCCTCTTGAGGTGGAAATGGAAGGTGAATGTTTTTGGTTCTCTTAGTTACTGATCCTATTGAGGTGGTTGCTTCTCCTATGGAGGTGGAGGTTGAGGGGGTTGGAGATTTTAGGCTACGATGAATTATCCGATTGTGATATCCTCTACAGTAGAGGGGAGCTCTTTCCTTTAGAGGTGGATGTTGAGTTGGTGTTCTGGTACCGGGTGAGCCTATGTTGCAGGGATGCTGATTTCTCTCATTTTTTGGAGTTGTTGGTGTTTTTGATCAGGGGTTTGATGGTGTCCTACACCATTAATCTTTTTATCTTTCTTAACTCTATGGTTTCATCCATGAGTGGCTGGTTTACTAATGCCTGGTAGATGCAGGCAAAATCTTTGTGTATCTAAGGGTTTCTGGTCCTGGGTAAAACTAGGTTGTAAAAGGGTTTCAGGCCCTTGCTTGTTTGTTAGTTGCAACGTGTGTAGTCATGTTAATCTTTTTGAGGCTATTGTAGGGTCATTATTGGTTTATGGTTTATATTATTTGTAGCTTGCTTTTCTATGATAGGTTGACAGTTCCCTTCAAAACCGTCTTGTACTAGGTTTCAAGTCCCATCAAAACCCATTTTTTACCTCTAATAAAAAACATTTTACATTAAGAACCCACCACATTATCCACTTTCAAGAACCTATGGGGCCATGTTCCTTCTCAACCATCCCATGATTTCCCCATTAAACAAACAATAAGAGATAATGTGTTATTGCACATCCTCATGCTTCAACATCTAACCTTCATAATAAAGATACATCTCATCCATCTAAC
>VDFB02086795.1:0-47771 GCA_007258455.2 Sequoia sempervirens | reverse complement strand
AAATCCCTAATCACCAAAGGTTTGGTTAAAATTTACAACAACAAAAAAGACAACGATAACTAGACTAACAAAAAAATATGATTCTAGGCTAAAAGCAAAAATTTATCCAATTATGGGGTAACTTACTTGAAACAAATTCAAGAAACTTAACCATCAACACAAAAAGAAGCTCCTAACATGTAAATTTTCCAAAACCTAATAATATTTTCATTCCACAAGGGAAAACAAAACCTCTCGCACATAAAATATAAATATGCCTCATTGGGGGAACCCATGGAAGTGGTATTTCACAAACTCATCCAAGCAAACATGATCAAGTTTCCAAACACTAAACCCTTGAAAAAAAATAACCAAAATCTACATGGTATAAGGAAAATGAATATGATAAATACCATCACATTAAGGTCATGCCACAATTAAATGTATGAAGCTAACTTAGAACTATATTCATGATCCCATTGATCATGGTGAGATTGAAGTAGAAGGAAGTTTTTCCTCCTTACCCAGTGATCAACTAGGTATGTACCAAATCCCCCTTCCAAAGCATGATCAAAACTATCCTTGAATTTCCAACCAAGGTTCATCCCATAATAATCACACCCATAATTTCAACTACAAAAAAATCCACTTCATATCTCTTTCACCAACCATATTGTAGAAGCTCTCATGTGATTTTCCACAATAAAAATAAAGTCCTCAAATTGCACTATCACTATTAAGAACAATTGGCATACCATCTAAGAGGCCTCATCATCCTTCACATAGGCCACCCATTACAATATCCTAGAGCATATTGAGAAAAATCCAGCTTAGATATCCATCTAAGGGCTTCTTAAAATTTCTAATGTTAATAGGGAGATATTGGAACATGCCCTCTATGAGTCACGTGTCCCCAACAACATCAACCTTGATCAATTCGAATCCTTGGTAGGCCAATTATCTAACTCCTAACAGCTCATATTTAGCCAATATGATATGTTACCCATTGACCCCTCATATAACAAATTCCTACATATCTAAGTCATAATCACTAAGAACAAAGTCAAACAAGTCCTAATTGATAATAGGTCTATATTGAACCTTTGTACGTCAAAGGTGATAACATAATTGGAATATTTTGAAGATGCATTGGAACCTTAAAATATCACAATCAAAGCATATTGCAATGTAGAATGAGAAACAAAAGGTATCATATGGCTCCCCATTCAAGTTTTTCTTATGCTATAACAAATAATGTCATGTTATTGATGTTGAATATCCTTACAAAATCCCCCTAGGCCACCAATGGATCCACACCATGCAAGTCATTCTTTTCACCTACCATAAATGCTTAAAAAAATCCCCTACAAAGGAAAAGAAATCACTATTCTCTTTCATCCTCATCCCTTACAATACTCAAAAATGTTGGAAGGCACCTATCATAGATCCCATCATTATCTTGGCACTATGATTGCCACATCCATACATCCTCCTCATTTGTGGATCTTGGGATCCTCATCCTCCAATCCTACTCCCAAAACCAAGTCAAGATCATTAGCACAATTTTTGGGGAATATGAGCTTCATAATTCCTTTCATGTTATAAAGCTCCCTCTCTCCCCACACTCTCATGGGAAACCTCATCCTTGGGACAAGAAAATAATCAATATGCTAGACTATGGTTCCATAAAATTAGTGTGTGGGTTCTTAGCTGATGAAAACATTAAAGATGATATTAGTTCTTTCCTTTATAAATATGAAGAATGCATACCATGCTTTCTCAAAGATACATATCCAACCACATTTTGCATATGTAATAATGTGGGATATAAAGGAAAGGGCTTGGAATGACATGAGTAGGGTATCCTTGAGCTAATTTTCATCAAATTTAATTATAACACTTATGGACTAGGATACAAATCACTCAATGAGGAATCCTATGATATGACTGGCACTTGATCCCTCACATTTTGTTGAATGTAACAAGAACAAACCATCAATTATTCCTTCGATGATATCACTAACCTTTTTCATGAAACATCCATTTGTACCTTTCACTTACCCATCATCCACCTTGAACTCATCTCCTAGGACCAACAAGAGCCCATATCTCTCAACAAATTTAAAAATGATGAATCCACTGTCAATTTCATGGGAGTTTGTAATGACATATTGAACAATGATCACAACAAGGGTTTTTATATCAACTAAGATGCAATAATTTACTTTGGGGAGTAGGCTAAGTTCCTTGGTCGTGAAAATAAAAAATAAATGATTAAAAAATTAAATTCATCTATTGAAAACCTCTCTAAGTTGTCATCAGACATAGAAAGAGAAAGAGAAATAAAAATGGCGTGTTTATTGATGAAAACCTCTATAAGGCATTGATAGGAAAGGAACTCGACATTCCTCCATCATCATCACAATGCCAAGATAGATCATTAGTTGTAGTTGAGGATAAATAAAAAGTGAATTTGGGTACAAAATTTGATCAAAGGATCACCTTCATCATGACTAACCTAAAAATGCTAAACAAGAAACCATCACTACCCTCCTCAAGAATGCTTCAAACATCTTCACTTGATCCTATGTAGACATTTCAATATTGAATCCCTCCTTTTTAGTTCACCATCTTGTGGTGCATCTTGATGCATATCCATTTTAACGAAAACTTTGCAAAATGTATCCTCAAATCACCCTATTGGTTAAGGAAGAATTGTAAATTTTTTTGGAGTTCAAATTTATAACCCCATGGACTATCCTAAATAGATCTCCAATCTAATAATCTTCAATAAGAAACCTAAAGGAATCTAGATCTACATAGGTTTTAGAGACCTCAATAAAGCATATCCTAAGGACTACTTTCAACTACCAAGCATTGGCATTATTTTTTACCTTACAACAAGACATAATATGTTTTCCCTCATGGACAAATTTTGTGGCTACAATCAAATTTGGATTGCCTCTAAATTTTAGCATAAATATTTTTTTCTACACCTTGGGACACATTCTATAATCAAGTAATGTCATTTGGGTTGAAAAACATAGGAGAAAAATATTAATGGGAAATTATTATAATCTTTGATGACATGCTTTGTAACATCATGGAAGACTATATGGATGATCCCTTGGGAAAATCCAAAATACGAGGGATGCCCATAGGATCTTGAGTGTATCTTTTACCATTAAGGGAATACAAGGTGTGCCTTAATTTACAAAGAAATGTGTCTTCAATGTCACATCAAGGAAACTCTTAGGCTTCATTTTCTCTTGCCACAATATTGAAGTGAACCCTGCCAAAGTTACCTCTATAACAAAAATTACACCTCTAAAGAACCTCAAACAAATTTATAATATCCAAGGGAAAAATTATGTTATCTAAAGGTTCATAGCACAACTAACAAATAAATTTCAACCATTCTTCCACCTACTCTAGAACAACAAATTTCATTGGGGTGAATCATGTTAGCAAGCCTTCAACAAGATCAAGGAGTATATTTCCTCACTGCAAGTTCTTATGGTGTCTATCCTAGGAAAACCATTACTCTACAAATCCAAAACATCAGTTTCCCTAGGGTATTTTTTAGCATAGTATGATAATGAAGGTTGTGAGCGTGTTATATACTACATCAACACAACTTTAGTGGGCTATGATCTTAACTACACTCACATGGAAAAAGCATTCCTAGCGAAACATAGAAAAATAGGTTCACCAAAATGAAATGGGAAATAGTATGATGCGCCTATCTTTCTATCAATTTCATTAGGAAAAATAGATCCCCAAAGGATAATATTTACTTCCAACCCTTAGGTGAGTCAACCTTGATGCAAATCTTGTTGTTTTCCTTATGATTGAGGGTGGGGTAAATCAGCCTGAAATGCACTTTTGGGAGATAAATTAAAAATACTAAATGAATGCAATTATGCAACGTAACACTTGAATCATCAATTTAAAACCTTATTAATCTAACAGAATCCATAAAGCTCCAGTAGATCTGAGAGGGTTATTAATATATGCACTTTTCACCAAAAGTCTCTGCTGAGTGTCCTCTTGGGACAGATTCACCCTAGGGCGAATGGGTCTTGCTTCAAGGGCTCAAAATCTAATTTCACAATCCTCCACTCTTGGATCTATACTCCCAATTCCTCCAATTTTCACAGTCTAAAAGTCAAAATTAAATTCGGAAAGTGATTTTTTGTGGCTTGACGACAATGTTGACAACTTTGACAACTTTGCAAAACTGCACTTTTGATCAATCTTCAATCCTTCTTCAATCTAAGATTTGCAACACACACAAGAGGGAAAAATTGTTTGTTTTTGGTGAATGGGAGATTTCCTTGGTCAAACCATGTTTTGGTAATTAAACCTTGAGATGAAATAATGAAACATGAAAGGAATGATGAATGAACAATTACTATGTTGCAACTCACCAAACCCTTGAATTGATATCCTTGAAGGACTGAAACTTAACACATCTCTTAAGGTCTTGATCTTGTATGAATGGCTTGATTGGATGTTGATCTTTGATGCTTGAATCTTGACTTGAATGCTTGAAACCTACATCACAATGTTAGCTCCAAAAACATGCATGAATGATGATAACTTTGACATAATGCTTGAGATCTTGAATGTTGTAACAAATGATTGATAAATTTTCTCTTTAACACCTTTGACAATAATATTTTCTCTTGTGAAGTTCCTCAAAAAGTTCTAGGATTTGAATTGATAAAAAGATCTTGTATTTATAGGTAATTTTCTAATTTCCTAAAAATTAAACATTACAAGCCGACATTTAAAATTTGAATTTGGATCATAAAATGCCGCAAAAAACATATTAAAATTTTGAATTTAACAACTAAAGGGGACCCATTCACCCAAGGGTGAATGGATCCTAACCTGAATTGCCAGGACCTATTCATTTCTGGGTGTTCAAAATGATAATTGCATTAATTAAATATTGATTCCTCTTTCAGAAATTGTAATTAATTAGGCTTGTAGATGCATAATTGGGCCAATTAGAGGCTTAATTAAGTCCAATTTATTAAGGGACCCAAACATAGAGTGAAAATGTAAAGGAGTACATTTTCTGACACTACACCTAGTTATTGTCTTCAACAATCAAAATATTCAACACTACATACTTATCCACAAAAGAAAGATCATCTCAAAAAATGACCCACTAGAGTTTCTTTTATCCCAAACTTATATCACAAGTCTTATAGATAAATGGGCCATACTAATAAATGATTTTATATTGATTGTGCATATAGAGAAGAAAATAATGGATAGGTAATGAAAGATCAACTGGTATGAACCCCTCTCATAGGTAATCATCCTCTAATTATGGATTTTCTTGATGATTGAATTTTCACTCTTGATTATTTATCATCTTGAAAATTATACTTTAATAGATCCTACAAAATTCATGGATCAAGTGCCAAAATATTATTTTTCACTCCATGGGGAGTTCTTATACAAAAATAATTTAGATTAGGTTTCTTGTGCACCAAAAAAATTACAAAATATTCAAGGCCTTAATATTGGGTCTTAAGAATGTGTGATGGCTCGGGACTGTGGTTTCGGGCGCCGAACTAGGTCATCCGCGCCCTAGCTTGTGGTGGTTTTGTACTGTCTCTGCGCTGGCTGGGAGGGATCTTTGTGCGTGGCTGGGGGTTGGATTCTTCATTTGGAGGAGCTGTGTCCTGAGGCGAGTGGTGGGCTTCAGGCCCGATTCATCTTTCTGAAAGGGTTTTCTTTGCTTGTTGTGTTGGGCATCCTGTGGGTGGTTGGATCTACTGCAGTCCAAGTGTGGGGTAGTGGTAAACGGTGAGGGTGTGGGGTTGTTTGGTGGTGCGGTGGGGGTGAGCGGGCTGCTTTCTTTTCATTTATGTGTTTCTTCTTCCTAGTTCGTGGGTGGGAAGGGCTTGTGGTGCAGGTGCTGGGGTGGAGCAAGGAGGAAGGGCGTGGGGAGGACTCCCACACCCATTGTTGTTCAAGGATTGTAATTATTGTTTTAGTGGATGATGGCATTCTCGAAGGGTGAGACGTCTGTGGGGTGCCCTAATTTGGACTTTTGGGCAGCATTAGGCTCAAATTTTTCAAGTCAAGGGATGAAGACATTTGATAACAACCTGTTTGCTCTGAATACTGGGATTGCTGATACTAGGTTGTCTAATGGTGCGCGAATAACGAAGATTAATGGCTGTCTTGAGCGGTGCAAGGAGAGGCCAAAACTGGTTGTTCCGTCTGAAATGATTGTTGAAGATGTTGAGTGTTATTCAAATCACTCATTATATTGTAAGTTTTTGGGGATGAGGGTTTCCTTGCAATTTCTGGAGGTTTGGGCCTGGAGGACATGGGAGCCAGAGGGGGAAATGGAGATAATGTTGTTGGCAAACAATTATTTCATGGTTACTTTTAATTGCATTGCTGATCGCAATAGGGTATTTGAGGGAGGCCCTTATTTTCATAATAAGGTAGGGTTGTTTATCAAGCCATGGCATGCAGGTTTTAACCCCGCCGAGGAGCTTCCAAATCGTGTCCCAATGTGGGTTTGTCTACCGAGGTTCCCAGTGGAATGCTGTCGAGAGGATGTGCTACACCTTTTGGCCTCGGTGCTGGGAAAACCAGTTGGGACTTCATCGCAAACTTTGGGTAAAAAGGTAATGACTTTTGCATGCATTTGTGTTGAGATTGATCTAAGTAGGCCTTTGCCCAATGCAATAGATATGTGTGCGGGCACTTATTCTTGGGTGCAACAATTAGACTATGAAACTCTTCCTTTTCATTGCCGGCTCTGTCGAGAATATGGCCATTTGCAGTGGAGATGTCCAAGGTATAAGCCTTTGCAATCGCAGCCTTCACAACCTGCTAGCAATCTTCATGAAATAGATAAGGGGAAGAGCAGTTCTCTTAATGAAGTAGGTGTGTCTGATGGTTTTACTCCAGTCAAGGCTCGAAATTGGAATAGGGGTCAAAAGAGGCCTTTTAAAGAAAGGCAGGATGAAGGTACCTTTAAAAAATTTGAGGTTTTGGATGAGCTCGGCCAACAGGAGGTAAACCCAGGTTTGATTAACTTAGATCAGGGGCTTGTGGGCTCAGCTCGGGAGGATTTTGTTCTTGATTCTTCTTTGGTTTCACAAAGGGATGATTGTCCACACATGGAAGCTGGTCAACAGTTGGTGGTGTCAGAAGTGCAGGAACCCTCGGCCGTTGTTACATTAGTTGGTGAGGATTCTTCTCTTCCTAGGCAGACCATTGGTTCAGACCCGACTAAGAAGATTAAGCCTCCTCTCAAGTTGGGCATTTTGCAGAAGGATATTAAGAAGGGTGGGGCAGAGAAATTTGCTAAACCAAGCAGAAAAAAGGATGTGGAAAAGATTAAACTGGAAGGCGAGAATTTGGTGGAGTCAGGGTCGGTAAAGACTCTGGATTCTCATTTTTCAAGCCCTTTGAAGTGATTGTTTTGTCATGGAATGTTCGGGGCTTGAACAACGGCCCTAGAAAAAAAGTGGTTCAAGGTTTAGTTAGAAGGTAAGGTCCTGATGTTTTATTTTTGCAAGAGACTAAGTTATCTGTAGAGAATATGCAAGGCTTGGCACCTAAGTTGTGGAGGAGCGGGGAGTGCCAGTGCATTGGAGCTCATGGAGCTTCTGGGGGTTTGGCATGTTTATGGATCCTCGAAGAATCCGACCTCTTTGGTGGATTTCTTCTAAATCCTCTATGTCTATGATTGCTACTAGTTTTGAGATAGGGGAAGTCATTCTTTTTTCTACTATATATGCTCCTACAGATTTTCAGGGTAAACATGGTCTGTGGTCCCATATCAGGCTTATCCGTAGCATGATGCCTTTTCACCCATGGATTTTGAGTGGAGATTTCAATGCTATTTGTGAGTTGACTGAGAAGCGTGGTGGTACTGGAAGGTTGGAGCCCTCTGCTCTGCTGCTTTGTGACAGTATCAATACCTTGAATCTTGTTGATGTCAAACCCAGCAATGGTCAGTTCACCTGGAACAATCGTAGGGTTGGTGATTTCTGCATTGCTGAAAGATTAGATCGATTTCTAGTTTCCTGTTATTGGGTTGGAGGGATGTGGTCATCTTGCTCTGAGATCTTGGATTGGAGAGGATCTGACCATTGGCCTATTAAGCTTACTACTGAGTCAACTCATGTGCCTCGTCTGCCCTCTTTTAGGTTCCAACTTATGTGGTTGTGAGACCCTTCTTTGAATGCCTTGGTGACTGACTGGTGGAAGAAAGGTAGACCGGCCTATGGTACGGAAATGTATGCCTTTGCTAAACAACTCCAATATGTTAAATTTGAGCTCAAATGGTGGAATCGTCAATACTTTGGTAATGTCTTCCATGCAAAGGCGAGGGCTCAGGAAGATTTGGATGGTATCACGAGGAGGTTAAGGGAGGATGGGGTGACAGCTGAGTTGCTTCAGGACAAGGCTCAGGCTGTGAAAACTCTTGAAGAATGGGAACTGCGTGAGGAAATGTATTGGAAACAGAAGGCTCACATTGAGTGGCTTCAGGGAGGGGATAAAAATACTACTTTCTTTTTCAATTCAGTGAAATCCAGGCGACATGGCAATTCTATCGCTAGTCTGGTGAATGATAGGGGAGACCATCTTTCCTCCTTCCCGAAAATCTCAAGGGAGGCGGTGCAGTACTTTGAATCTCTTTTTAGGGAGGACTCACAAGGGGGGTCTCCTAAGGAAGCGCAGATTCTTTCTTGTATCCCCTCTCTCGTGTCTGGAGATTTGAATCAACAACTCATGAGTGATATCTCACTTGAAGAGCTTGAAGGGATTGTTTTCAATATGAAGAAAGGGAAGGCGCCTGGTCCAGATGGCTTCCCAATTGAGTTTTTTCAAGAATTTTGGGATATCATCAAAGTTGACCTCCTGGCTGTGGTTCAAGAATCTCAACAAAATAAGCAGATGCTAAGGGCCCTAAATGCTACCTTTCTAGCTCTCATTCCCAAGAGTGAGGGGGCCGATAGGTTAAGCCAATTTTGGCCCATTTCTTTATGCAATGTAATTTATAAAATTATTTCTAAACTTATTGCTGACAGGGTGAAAAAGGGGCTTGGGGAACTGATCTCTGAAGAACAAAGTGGTTTTGTAGCTGGTAGGAAAATTCTGGATGGGATTGTTATTGCAACTGAGGTCATCCATTCTATGGATAGCTCTAAAGAAAAATTGATGTTTATCAAACTGGACATGGCTAAGGCATATGACAGAGTTAGGTGGTCCTTCCTTCAACGGGTTCTTGGTGCTTTTGGTTTTGCTAAAGAATGGATTCAATGGGTTTTGAGTTGTGTTACTTCAGTTTCTTTCTCTGTGCTTATCAATGGGAGTCACTCTGAGTTATTTGGTGCGTCTAGGGGGCTGCGTCAAGGTGATCCTCTTTCCCCTTACTTGTTTATTCTTTTGGCTGAAGGTTTGGGGAGATGGATTAAACGAAATGTGGAGTCTGGTCTCATTCAAGGTTGGAGGTGGGGTGGCACCTTACCTCTGCAAACTCACCTGCAATTTTTGGATGATACTGCTTTGATGGGGATGGCTACAATGTGAGAGGCCTCTAATTTATGAAGATTTTTGGATGTTTACCTGGTTGCCTCCGGTCAACAGATTAATGAGGGCAAGTCTTCCATTTTCTTCTTCAACACTCCAGGCCCCATTCAGCAGAGGATTGCCCAAACTTTGAGATTTCAGATCGGGACTCTCCCAGTGACTTACCTTGGCATTCCCATCTCGATGAGTAGACTACCTAGGGAGTCTTGGCAAATCATTTTGGATAAATTTCAGGCAAAATTTAATCACTGGACTCATCGATGGTTATCCTTTGCTGGTCGTGTCCAGTTGATTAAGTCTGTGGTGCAGGCTCTGCCCATTTATAGATGCATGCTTCAGGTTGCCCCTATGGGCTTTCTTAAGGACCTTGATTATGTGGCAAGACAATTTTTATGGGCTGGGTGCTTGGCGTCCTCCAAATGGAGTCTAGTTAGATGGGAGGTTGTTTGTAGCCCGAAACATTATGGTGGACTAGGCTTGAGGCAATCGGCTTTGACTGGGGAGGCTTTGGTTGCAAAACTGTATTGGAGGTGGTGTAATGAGAAGGATAAGAGTTGGGCCAGGGTTCTTTCTCAGAAGTATCTCCTGGGGATCCCTCAACCCAATATTTCTAGGTATCCCCTCGTGGGGAAGGGCTCTGTGATATGGGGTACCCTCAAAAAAGGGGCGGTGCTTATTAAGGAAGGATTATTTTGGATCTACAAGAAGGGGACTGAGGTCCAATTTTGGTCTGATTCTTGGGATGGTTTTCCTCCCATCATCTCTCAATTTCCCAACTTGTTGACTCTTTTCCAGAGGTTTCTTAAGGCTGGTTGGTCGCGAGTGAGTGATTTTAAGTCCTTTTCCTCTTGTGGTCAGATGGAGATGGCCAACTGGAAATCCCCAGCTGAGTGGCCAGATGTTGGTTTGCAGGAGGATTGTGTTTTGCTGCAAAGTATCCTCTCCAGTCGAAGATGTAGCTCTCTTTGAGAGGATGATGTGCTTGCCTAGTCCCCCAATCCTAAGGGGACCTATACTGTTGCTTCTGGTTATAGTGTGTTATCGTCTCATAGGTTGGCTAGGCCTGAAATTCAGTGGTGGAAGAAGGTCTGGAACAAGCTTTCTTGGCCAAAATGTAATTGTTTTGTTTGGATGTTGGCCTGGAATAAGTGTTTGACTTGGGATAACATTCGGAAGAGAGGTTTCCATGGTCCTTCTATTTGTGTTATGTGTGGGGCTAATGAGGAGGACTCTACTCACTTGTTTTTTCGTTGCTCTTTTATTTTTGGTGGGGTGTTTGGAAAATTCCTTGTGTTCATGCTTCCTCCTTGATTGAGTTTTGGTAGGGGATGGGTCAGCCCCCTTCTGTGGCCTCTTTTTTATAGGACGTGTGGTTCGTGGGGCCTATCTTCTTATTGTGGCAGATTTGGTTGGAACGCAATCGAAGGATATTTCGTGGAGAGCGGCGGCTGGTGCAACAAATTTGGCAAAGATTATTGGGCATGGTTCAAGAAACTATGGTAGCTAGGTGTGAAGTGGAATTCCCTTTGGTGAAAAGGGATACAGAGTTGGTGGAGAGATTGGGGATTCAGGGGTCATCTTTGGCTTTGGCAAGGGCTCGGAGAGGACGGCGAGAGAAGCAAAAAATTGATAGGGATGGCAAATGGCAACTTCCACCATATGGTGTTTTGAAGATCAATACTGATGGATCTTCAAGGGGAAATCTGGGACCGGCTAGTATTGGGGGGATTGGTAGGGTCTCTTTGGGCTCAGTGATCTTCCTCTTTTCAATCTATAAAGGGACTCAGACCATCAACCTTGTGGAAGGGTTGGCTATTCTTGACGCTCTTGAGAGAGCTCATGCTTTGGGATGGAGAAGGATTGTTTGCGAATCTGATTCTCAGATATTGATCAATTTGCTTATAGAGCAAAAAGTGGTAGATGTCAGCTGGCAGTTGGCTAGGGTTGTGCAACAAATTCTTCGGGTTAGTTCTTTGATGGAAATAGTGACTTTTGTCCATATTCCATGGGAGTGGAACAGGGCAGTTGATTGTCTGGAAAAATGGGCTTCTGAGCATGCTGAGGGATGGAGAATTGAGGAGTGGGAGTTGGTTCCTCAGGAGCTCCGTCTTGATTTAACGAATATTCTTGCTGAAGATAGGGCTGGGAATGGTGACAGATGATGGTGTTGGTCATTTTATCTTAGTTTGGTTCGTTGCGCTTGGTTTTCCTTGGGACCTTGGTCCTTTGATTCCTTTGTAATGTTGCTTTTTGATATTCAATAAATTTTTTACCCCTTTTTATAAAAAAAATAAAAATAAAAATAAAATATTGGGTCTTAAAAAATAATAATCCAATGGAACATCCAATATATCTTGGTCTATGTATATTCCCAGCTCATAATCAAACAATTCAATCATGAGTATCGAACAAAGAGATGACAAAATGATTCCCTATAAATGTATGGTTAAAAACTTCAAGAAACACTTCACCTCAATCTAGTTTGAACAAGTACTCACCTTAACAATATGATAGAATATGCCATGGCCACTATTGGGTCCCTCTTGTACATTCCACAATATAGTCGTTGTTATGAGTTCTTGGTTGAATACCTACTCACTCCCATGTATGATGTCCTTAAATTTGAGCTTGTATATGATCTTGTTGTTCTCAATTCCCCTTGGTACCATGACATCTACACCTAAATCCACAACCAAATAACCTATCAAGAAATCAATGCAAAACATTTATCCAATGCTCATCCTACTTCACTATTTATTATATCGAAGGATGTTTGATGGTAACCTACTATGATGCCTAAACTTGAAAGAGTATCTTCTCACATTTAAAGAGGTTTGTGATAATATATGTGGTTCCAATACTAGTGGAATGGTCCTAGGTAAGAATCTCTTGAGAATAATTTACTACTATCCTACCATAGAATATGATGCATGTCAATATGTCAAAAGGTTTTTGGCTTATTAATAGCTTGGATATTTGATTCACACACTATTCCAGGCATTGCAACATATCACTACTCCTTGGCCCTTTTCACAATGTGGCTTCAATCTCATTGGCAATATTCACCCATCCTCATCTAATGGTCACAATTTTATCATAACTACCACTAAATAATTTACCAAGTGGGTCAAATTTGTTCTCCTCACCTACATCACTAGCCAACAAATATCCAAATTCATTCTCCATTATATCATTTTTCACTATGGCATCCCCATCACCATTGTCATTAACAATGGTAAATCCTTGAAAAATTGGATGGTTGCACTCTCTAAAAATATTTTGATATCCAACATCATTGGTCCACTTCATACTAACCCCAAAGCAATAGTCAAGAAATGGTGACTAATAAAACCGTAAAATCCTCAAGAATATTGTCAATGATGTTGGTTGCATGGGAATATCATAGAAATATCTACACACTCACTAGTGTGACTCCATATGCCTTAGTCTTCAACTTTGGAACCATCTTTTCAGTCAAAATCAAACCATCCTTGTGCATTTCCTTGCATAATCTCATTGATGATGGGGAGTATCAAATTGCATGACTACATGAGTTAGAGATACTTGATGAATGAAGCCTCGGCACCTTGAATCATTTAAAGTCCTATCAAAATCATCTATCATAGCTACAACAAGAAAATTAGATCTCATGAATTTGAGGTTTTCGAACTTATGCTTAAGGAAAATTGGAGGAATCTCTAGAATCATGACAAAAAAAGTAAGTTTACACCTAATTGGCGAGGACTATATGTTATCATTATTAAATATGGATTTGGTGCTTATCATTTGGTCACTCCTAATGGTTAAAAGCTTGAATAACCCATGAATATAATCCACCTCAAATAATTCCATGACTAATTCAAAAATATTCTAATAAAAATATTTTTTTTAAATGTCAAAAAATTAAAATATTAAAGAAAAAAATCTACTCTAAAAAAAACTAAACCTTGTGATACCTTAGACAAATATGAAAACCATTTGTAATAAATAGACTCTTATATATTTTCAAGTCTTTGTCTTTCACCCTTCCATCCCCATCACATGAATCTTATATTGGATTTCATATGTTTTCTACTCCTTGAGCCAACTTGTTGACCCTTACCATCACTCTTGTCCATGATATTCCCACTATGTTAAACCATCAAGTTAAAATTGTCTCCAACACATAACCCCACCCTTTAGTATTGTTTTCACTCTATAATGCAATTTGGCCTTGAATCGATCCTCTAAATTTTGAATAATATTTAGATAATACAACATGATTCATGCTATCCATTGTCTCACCTAGCCTATTCATCTATGTTCTATAAATTTTCTCCATGTGATAACCTTTATACCAATCACGTCTTTCATATCTTGCACACAACCTTGTTTTATGCTTGGGAAAAGCAATTACATCCTGCTTCAAATTTATTTGATACATGCCTTCTTTCGTGCTTAGTTCCTAAGATGGATTCCCTAATTCTAAGCTTCATGAATTTCACATTGTCCCTAAAAATAAGCTCACATGTCATCTTAATCCTAACCTTTATGCATAATCCCTAAACTTGAGCTTCATACACTATCCCTAAACTTGAGCTTATACCCTCTCCTAAAACTAAGCTTTGAATCCATCATTATTCCTGAGATTTGGATGCTTGCAAGAGAATAACATCGCATGCCTCACACCTAAAAACCAAACACTTGAAATTTCAAAACTCGAATGTTAAAATTAAAATTCTCTAGCTTGACCTTGATAAGATGCAAAAAATAATGTCATTTTTCATCATAAAACTTTTTCCCCATATCAAGCATCATCTCAGTCATTTCTCAACACTTTACCAAGAGGTATTTCTCAACACTTTACCAAGAGGTAACACTTTTGTATGTTAATTGTATGTTGAATTTTTATTTTTGGTTTATCTTTTGACACATACTATACCTACTTAAGGTTGCCACAATCATTGCTTATAATGTTTTGTCATGACTAGTATACATCGGGCATGGTCTATTGTTTCTAAGTGACATTTTTATTAGTTATACCATCACAAGGCCAACTATGGCCATCAATTTCCTTGTGATGTGTTGGGCCATCCTTTTGTTTATTATCTCATCATAGGACTGATTGTGGCCATCAATTTCCTTGTGATGTGTTGGGCCATCCTTTTGTTTATTGTATGTTTGCAAGTTAGTCCTTTATGCATTGGATACATCATCACCTAGGCATTTATACCCTCACAAAAAGTCCACTTCTATATCAAATTAGGTTGATCATCACATGTTAGCATAATACTTGCATTCAACTATCCAACCACTCATTAATCCAAATACCATATCCATTATCCATATCCATGTGTATCTTTTATATCATGATAGAACTTATGCAAATGATTAGTAAATTAATTAATTAATTTATTTTTCTAACCCTTCTATTATATCCTATCATCATCATTTTCTTCTTAGTTATGTTATGAATAAAAATAAATACCATCACATACAACACATGTCACTATATCATGCATACATCTTTTGCATCATAATCATTAATTTATATATCCACCATCTATTTATCATACATAACTATCATATAGATCTTAACACATACCATACACATCTCATATCATACATTATCATCCTATATCATTATAAAATTATGCATAGATCATATAAATTTAATAACATAAATATCATCATCATAATTAAATCATACATCATATAACCATACATAATCATGATCAAGCATCATTTAGCATAAACATGAATATACATCTATAAGAATAATCATATTTATCGCATCCATATATCAAATCATAAACATGTATGCATCCATAAATCATGCTTGTCATAAACTTAAAATCATGGTACAACTGTCTCATCTATATACATCATCAAAAATAGTATATCAAGCTTTGCAAAGAATAAAATCCAATATATACATGTCAAAAATTAATATACATCAAAATGGATCATATGCCCCACTAGTTATGGCTAGCACTGTCACCTTAGAACACTACATTTGGCACCCTAGGTGGTTGAGGTGGCAGCAATTGCATTACTAATATTGATTGTCTAGACCTGTCTAACCCATTGGCCTTGGAAATCACCCTCTTGACATAAGATTGTGTCTTATGACTCTCGAGCACTACATACTCGTAAATTAATATATAGTCTTGTTCCTTGTGTAGTACTTATTTTGTTTGTCCTCCCATCCCCACTATGTCGACCAGCTACCTGTGAAATCCCCTGAGGTGTTATCAATGTTCATACTTAATCCTACTCACTTTAGAGTCTTTGAACATCCACCTAGGCTCACTTCAATTATATCCCATCTCTCTACCACTAGCCCATGCCACTCTACATATAGGTTGTCCCCTCTACCTATAGCTTGTCCCTCTCTATCTTGGCCTCGGTTCCACTCACCCCTTGCCTCATTTCTCTCCCTCTAGAATTCATCCCTCTCAAATAAGGTTGTGGTCTAGCCTCACCTAAGGGTCATTTGTCTCAATCTATCCTTGATATTTTCCCCTATGTCTCATGGTTGTCTATGTTTATGTTCTTATCTCCTCCCTAATTCTAGCCATTTATTTGGCCCTGCAACAAGACCTAATCCTATCCCTAAATTGAATCACATCCCTATACACATGCTCTCATCCCTACATATGCCTTGTGTACCTCTATACATCCTCTTAAGCAACATTAATCTGATTTTACACCTCCACCTAATGTGGAAGCATCAACCTCACTAACCTTCTATGTTGCCACCAAGCCCTATAGTCAATTGTGCTACCTATATCTGCTACATCCTCTTGAGTGTCTCATGGTACCCTTTTCAAGTGCCTCTAGTTGACACATGCTAATTATGGGTCCATGCCTAGTCCCTACTCGCTCTCCTCCCACATCACACTTACATAACATGTATTCCCCATCTATAATCAACCCTTATTGCAAGTAAAATTGGTGGTGTATCTTGTTTGGCCTATATATCTTACTTAGCTAGTGATGTCTACTAATGATGTAGCATGGTGTCTAAACAAACTCTAAATAAAATATGTTGAGGAGCCACTCCTCACACCCCAGCCATATCCTCCACACCATTGCACCTATCTCATTTATCACTCAATTCCAATATGCTAAGTCCTATAAATTCCTATAATACAATGTGCTACCATATGCAAACACATACTTCTCTCCCTCTACTTGATCTCCTCTGTTGCAAATAGGCCTGAGCACATCAATGTGATCCCAAGCCCAACCTTGTATCAGTGTAACCAATCCAATGCTCTTTCCACCCTTGTATGTTGCTATGTGCATATCTCTATAGAGCTAAGACATGACATTCCCCCATGCAAACTCCTATCACTCTTGTCAATGAAGCAACTTTCCAAACCAATAGGAAACAATCTCCCAATCTTATCGACCAACAAGATGCCAGTAATAATAGTTTTTGAGACTCAAGGAAACTCCTCCACCATCCCAATGCATGCATCCATGTCTAATGACAACCTTATATGAGGTAGTTCACTCCTCTCAAAGAGTATCTCCAATGACCCCTTTGGGTCCTGAGCTTGAAATAGATGATATGATCGTGGATCAAGATATGTAGTATCTTTCATATGTCCTCCAAGGTAGTGGTAATCTCCCCCATCAACAAGTGAAACATAATTGTCCCAATATTCATCTCTCAACAAATATTGTCAACATTGATAGGTGGGACTTGATCTGTGACATTTGTTGTATATGCCACACACCGCACTGCTCTAGAAAATCCTCCAATCTAACTCATCAAATAGTGTGGTCAAATTCATCACTTACAATCACTTCTCATATAGCCAATGCAAAATATCACTCTTGTATCTAGTTGATAATTGTGTCAAACTCTTATAAAACAAGTATTAACATATTCCTCTATGTGTGTCTCACTCTATGAGAAGATGCATCAAAGTAGTGAAACACATACATCTTACTAAGCATGCTAGCACTAAAATTTGTATACAAATCCCAATGAGCATATAGAAGAAGAAAAAAAACTTTTAACATTCATGAGGCTAAAAATAGCCTATGGGACAATTAGCCTTGTTAATTTTTACTTTTGAATCTCAATCCTTTTCCTATTCAAGGTGATTATGAGCTCCCCCAACTTCTCAATAATTCCCTCACTAAATAGACTATACCAAGAACTAGCTCACAATATTTACATGTTTATCCCCGATGTCCCAAAAGGCATCATGCTTCATAATGAATCATTTTATTATTATTCCACTACCCTAATATTGTAAAAAATGCACACCCTTTCTTCCCATGCTTCTTTTGGCCTTTTTCAGCACCATATTTCACATTGGAGTTGATGAGAGTTAGTTGGTAACTAAGCAATAAGAATTTTGGCTCTCCAAAAAATTCTAGCCCTTATGTGCACTTTATGTTGATGGTCACATGTCAAGTTGAACTCATCAATGTAATATTTTTTTCTTTCTCCCTAGCACTTTACCCCATATATGCTTGCAAAACTTATCCATAACAAAATCCTTTATGTCTCCGCTATTTGTGGGATATGCATTCAAGTAGATATTCTATTTACTCATCCATTTGTTGTTTTGCTTCATCCAAGTCTTTTTTTTCGCTTAAGATGTCATTGAAAACAATCTTAGGCCATCTACCTACTTCCATTTTTCAATTATTTTGAAATATCTTATGATATGCACCATAGCAATTGCTTCAATAGGATTTTCCCTGTTTCACTTATCATAATATCATAATAAATTAAACTTTTTTATTTTGAACTTGCTTCTAATCAAACGCTTTTGGTTTTTCTCAATTTGTTTCCACTTTGAGTCTAAGGTGTTTTTGGCCCACAATTCACACCCATAGAGCACTATCAGAAGCACTAAAAGCCGAAAAGGAATATAGATAGTTTTCCAATCCCATAGTTTTGGATCTCTACATCTATTTTGAAGAGCATATAACCCTTTGCATCCTCCCAAAGTTATCTTCTTTTTGCAACACTCCCAACTAAGCTTGTTGTTCAATTCAATCTTGAGATATTTGTACTTTGTTACTTCTTTAAGCATATTGCCTTGAAAGTAGAACTTATATTGGTACTACTTTTTTCTATTGGATAAAATCATGACTTTGGTCTTGTTGATAATGACATACATCCTCACCACTCTGCAAAAATGTTCAAGGGCATATAAGTGCTTGTGCAACCCATGAGCCAATTTAGCAATCAAAATAAGGTCATCAACATAAAGAAGCATTATCACAAACTCTCCCAAATGGACACCATCTCCACCTTACAAATTTATCCATTCTTTAAGTTTGTCAATATATAAACCGAAATGAGTAGGGTATAGGGGGAACCCTTTCTTAACCCCAATGCCACTCCTTAAATTTTCTAAACTGCCTACTGAAGTTATGATTTTGAATTTAACCTCTTCATAAAGTCTATGGATACCTACTCTAAGATAGATAGGAATCCCAACTTATTCCATTCTATGCCATAGCTTATCCCTAGAGACCGTATTGAAAGCCTTTTTGAAATTTAAAAAAAAAAATTCTTCACTTTTCCCCCACTTTTTCAATGATGTGACTCAAAGTAATTTCATGATCAACCATGTAGTTCTTAGGCCCGAAACCTTCTTGCCCTTTTGCATGCTTTTATTTTTTCTTTCACCTACTTGTTGATTTTTTTATCATACTGTCAAATAATTTTGCAAACATGGGGTTTATCATAATGGTCCTATAATTGGAAGGATTATTAATGTCATCACTCTTTAAAAGAGTTATTGCTAGGTTGGTTGTCCAATATCTTGGGAACCCTTGTTGAATGATGTTATTGAATATTTTATGTGTGGTGCGAGAGTTCTCACCCCCCATTTTAGATACTCTATTTGAAATTCAACAAAGTCCTTTGCTTTTCCTACACTCAATTTCTTAATACTTGTCTCAACCTCCTAGTACACAGTGAAAAGTTTTTCTATGGCGTTGACCAAGGGGGGGGAGGGGGGCCTCAACCTCTCATTTCTACTCATAGAGTTTCCTTGTATATTCAAACCATTGATTAGTTGTAATATTATTTTCAATTTGCCTCTTTCTTGGTTGAAGTTCCTTCAAAAATAAATTTGGGTTATTCTTTCCTAGCTAGATTATTTCTTCACACCTTGTGTTCATGAAATCATCTTTTTTCTTTCTTAAAATCTTCTTGTACAACTTAATCTTTATCTTTTTCTTGTTTGTCTCTTTCAAATTTCTCCTTGCAATTTTGCATTCCCCATCAAACCAAACATTAATCGAAAACTTATTTGTTTCAAATTTCTTATTTTTTGCTCATTTACACTTCTCAAACACACCTTGAATTAAATTTGTTAACTCATGAATGTTGAGGCCTTGAAATCAGGTTTTATCCTTCTTAATTAGCCTCTCTAAAGTTATCTTAAAGGTAATACAATTTTCTTGAGTCAAAATAATTCTACTTTTTGAAGGTGGTTACCGAAGACACTAAGTTTTTCTCCTATGCCACCTCTTTTCTACCCAAGATAATCTTAAGTAAATTGGTCTATGGTATAAATTTAAATCCTAGAGATGCTCATCAACCATAACTTCATCCATCCTTTCAATCAAGCTTTGCAAGAAAATTGTATCATCAATTGCACTTGCTCCATTGTAGGTCTTGCAGGTAAAATTTCTAGACTTCTTCCATCTATCCAAACCATTGCAAAAAATTAAATCAAAGGCACCACATAAAGTAAGCAATTCCTACCCAAAATGATTGTTGTCCTTGTTGTCTTTTGAACATCTTGAACATTGATGATTTATTTCCTTTGTAAGCCAAATACGATTATGATCCTATTACAACATTGAACGCTAGCTTTTTCATTAGCAATCCTAGCATTGAAATCTCCCACTAAGAGGACTTATCCCTCTTGAGAATAAGTTGTAATGTCATTTTAAAGGTTGCATAAGGGTCCTTATTTTCTAGCCCATTTTTTTTGTATGTTTTTTTAACTTACAGAGAAAAATAACATGTTGCAATTCTAATGTCACTTTCACTTTCTAAAAATTTGAACCAAATATGCTTCTTATTTGAATCTTCTCTTTCTAGTTGAATGATGTGTCCTTTTTCTTTCACTAAGATCATTATTCCACCATACCCTTTGTCATTATATGTTTCATTGTTCCAAACCACTAGCTTCATGTAACCTTCAAACATAGGAGTCTTGTATCCCTCATGTTCATGCATCTCCAGACTCAAATTATGTCTCTACCTTCTGCAATAATCCCTAACCCAGGTCCCCTTCTCCAAGGGTAACCTCTACAATTCCAACAAACTAAGCTTAGGGAAACCTAGGTAGGCCTTGTTTGCTATTTATTTTGTCACATAAGATTCAAAGTTGAGTCTTCACTCCTATTCGTCCACATTAGCCTTGTTGATTTTCTTCCTACTATAAAATTTATTGCTATTTTATTGATGTTGGTTATTGCCCTGCCTTACTATGAGGTCCAAAATTGGCGATAATAGCTTAACCCTTGTACAACCATGCCTTTTTAGCTTCATCTCTTATTGCTCTTATATTTACCACTTCCTCCCTTCTCTCCTTTTTCTACCTAACAGTTAAATCGTCATCTAGGAAGAAGCGTGAGCCCCTCAAGATCTTCTTTTTGCTTAAAATGTGTTGCTTGTCATGCACGTTTTCCATGGTGACTTTTATAGGCCTAACCCTCTCATCACATCTTTCCCACCCTTTGATGAGGGCCACACCACCCTAAACTGTCACAAATCACAACAATAGATACCAACACAGAAGATGTGAGACAAAAAATAACTCACTTTCAATTATTTTCAGAAAATGAAATTATAGATTCAAAACTTACAATGCTACAGCCTCATGGGCTTGATTCATTACAACAAAATCAACTCTGAAAACAAAATATATTATTCAGAGCCATAATCTGCACTAATGGAGCCACCTTCTACAACCCCCACTTCACCCTTTTTATTTTACCCAATAACCACCCTAGAATGTTCTAGTGAGTGTAACTTTCCCTTTTGTTTTGGCGCCAAAAGTCTCACTGTTTGATTTCTTTCCTAGGAAGAAATTTTAATGAAATTCACTTTTTAGAAGGGCAGCTTTGCGGGGCCATAACTTTTGATCCGGGGGTCTGATTTGCTATTATAACATATCGTTGGAAAGCTCTCGAAGAGATCTACAATTTTGAATCCATCGTAGATCAGTTCGTCAACTTTTTGAGTTGTTTTGGGGCTTCTAAGTTTTTCATATATGAATTTGAAGCTACATTGGAGAAATTTCTCGGGACAAAAACTTTAATATCTCCCAAACCGTACAGGGTATTGAGACGATTCTTTCGCGACTGGAAATGTTTTTCAGTTTTGCTCCTTGGGGTAAATTTTCAGGTCTATATGAGCCTGTTTAGGCCAACTTACTAAAAATAGTGTCTTTTTTTCACCTTTTTTGACTTATGATTGTCTTGCCCCTTAAGTGCCATCATGGGACTCAAAACAACTAAAGAAAATAAAAATAAAAAACATTTTTTTGGGTGATGCAAGATTGCCCTACACCACTGGATGCTCCTACATCAGACACCCAGGGTAATTTGAAAAGTGACCCTATCACTTTTCAAGAGTTAGAGGGAAACTAAGATGGTTAACCAAAGCCTCAGACAACCACGATGAATCTTCAACAGGCCTTCCTCTCCATTTCACCAAATACTCTACATATTGCCTATTTCTTGTGCTTCTACCCACACAACTATCCAAAAAAATTTCTATCTCCTTTTCTGAAGTAGGTGTTGGAATATTCCACTGTGCTTCAATTATTTCTTCATCAATTCCACCTTCATGATATTCTGTTAGATCTAAAATGTTAAACACAGGTGAAATATGAATTTCATCAGGCAACTCTACCCCATATGCATTTTTAGAATCATGCTTCTTTAGGATCTTGCATGGTCCAAACTTCTTCATCTTTAACTTGTTGTATGTATCAACTAGAAACCTTTCCTTTCACAAATGAGTCATGAAGTCATCTCCTACCTAGAACTCCTTATACCTCATTTTTTGATCTTCCTTAGCCTTATATTGTGAGTTCATCTTATTGATATGTTTCTTCACCTCTTCGTGCAATTTCTTCAAGTGCTCAGCAAAATCTTCAACCTCAACACTACTCTTCAACCCCTTATCCATCTTTCTCCATTCAGAAGCAGTTCTTAGACTACTCCCATACATAATCTGGAATGGTGATTTACCAGTGCTCATGTTGACAGAATTATTGTAAGCAAATTTTTCCTGTGGTATAATCAAATCCCATACCTTGGGCTTATCTCCTACTAAGCATCTTAGTAGGTTACCCAAACTCCTATTCACCACCTTTTTTTTTCCATCAGTCTATGGATGGTGTGCAGAACTGAACTTCAAATCCATACTCAACTTCTTCCATAATGTCCTCTAGAAATAACACACAAATTTGGTATCTTTGTCTGAAACTATACTCTTCGGTAGACCATGTAGTCTCACTATCTCTTTGAACAACTCTGCAATATGAACAACATCATTGGTCTTATAACATGGAATGAAATGTGCCATATTTGACAATCTATCTACCACCACAAATATGGAATCATGCCCTCTCTATGTCCTTGGCAAGCCAAGAACAAAATCCATGCTAATGTCCTCCCATGGCCTCTCAAGTACAAGTAATGGCTGATACAATCTAGTATTCTGACTTGCTTCTTTCGCCATCTAAAATACTCTGCAATTGTGTACAAAATTCTTCACATCTTGTTGTAACTGTGGCTAGTAATAATTCTCACTAACAAGAGCAATGGTCTTATCTCGACAAAAATTTCTAGCCAATCTTCCACTATGCTTCTCCTTGATTAGATTCTCTCTCATAAAACTCCTTGGAATGCACAATTGGCTTCCTCTAAACAACATCCCATCTTAGATTAAGAAATCCAACCATCTTGTCCTATCCAATGTAACAGGTTCCGAACAAGCCTTCCAAGCTTCTGCAAAGTCTAGATCTTCAAGATACAAACTCGTGAGTTCATTGAACCCAACAACCTCTATATTCATCTCTATCAACAAATTTTTCCTTCTACTTAAGGCATTTGCAACTCTGTTTGACCTTCCACTCCTATGCTTCAAAAAAAAAGTATAGGTCTACAAAAACTCAACCCATTTTAAGTGCCTTTGATTTAACTTTCCTTGACTATTGAGATACTGCAAAACCTAGTGATCAGTATAAAAAAAAAATTCTTTTGGCAACAAATAGTGTCTCGATTTCTTCAAAGCCTAAACTATAGCATAAAAATCCTTATCATAGACAAAATATTTCTTCTTAGCATCATTTAACTTCTCACTAAAATAAGCAACAGGCTTACCTTCTTGACTCAAAACAGCTCCTATGGCAGTGCCACTAGCATCACAATCTACTTGAAAGACCTTATTGAAATTTGGAAGTGCCAAAATAGGTTGCTCTATGACTTTCTTCTTCAACATATCAAAACTCTTTGTTGCTCCTACAGTCCATTTAAAATCCTTTCTATCCCCTCTCATTTCTTTAGTTAGAGATGCACAAATACTACTGAAATTCTTAATAAACTTTTTGTAAAAACTTGTTAGACCATGAAATGATCTTACCTCTGCAATGCTCGTCGGGGTAGGCCACACAATGATAGCTCTCACCTTCTTTGGATCCATTTTTAAGACACTCTGTTGAGACAGCAAATTCTAGATACACCAACTACCTCTTCACAAAACTACATTTCTTCAAATTAATCAACAACTTCTCCTCCCTTAGCTTCTCAAAAACTCTTCAGATATGCATCAAATGCTCCTTCAATATCTTATTGAAAATCAGAATATCATCCAAATAAACAATAAAAAAAATTCCTAAAAATTCTTTCAATACCTCATTCATAAGTCACATAAATGTGTTTGGTGCATTGGTTAGCCCAAAAGGCATGACTAACCGCTCGTACAAGCCCTCCTTGGTTTTGAAGGTTGTCTTCCATTCATCTCCTTCTCTAATCCGGATCTAGTGATCTGCTCCTCAAATCTATCTTCGTGAAGTACTAGATCCACCCAAACATTCCATAATGGCATCCATCCTTGGCAAGGGGAATCTATACTTGATGGTGATCTTGTTGATGGCTCTAGAATCTATACACATCCGCTATTCCCCATCCTTCTTTAGTGCTAGTACTACAAGTACTACACATGGACTCAAACTCTCTTTGATCAATCCCTTCCGCAACAACTCATGCACTTGTTTTTTCAACTCTTCACTCTCTACTGGAGTCATATGATGAGCTTCCTTATTCGGATAACTAGCTCTAGGAATCAGGTCCATCTGATGGCTAATCTTCCTTACTAGAGGCAAACCTTCAGGTATGTTATCAGAAACAATTTTCTGAAACTCATTCAACAAATCTGAAACCTCTATCGGTACCTCATTAGTATCTTCTTTATCAACTCTAGGGATCAATGCAAAATAAATATGCTCATGCCTCATGCCTTCTAGGAACTTTCTTCCATCAACCAAACAAATTCTTGCATTACTGCATACCTTTTCTTCTGCCTCTTTCAAGGGCTTCAACTTATGACAAACTTCATCCTTTGTTAAAGAATAGGTGTCGGCATGTCTATCATTAACTGCTCACTGATCAAACTGCCACGATCTGCCTAACAACATATGACAAACATCCATAGGCATAATATCACACAATACATCATCATGGTAATTTCCAATCTTGAAATTTACCAGACATTGTTCATTTACCAAAGCTTTATGGTCCTTCTACAATCAAGCAATCCAGTATGGATTCGAATGCCTTCTCTCCAATCACAACTTAATAACCATCTCTTCTGAAACAAGGTTATCAGTACTACCTCCATCAATAATAACACATTGCAAACTTTACCTTCACACTTACATCTGGTGTGAAACAAATTATTCCTTTGAGTTGGTTTTTTCTCCTCATTCAGCAAGGCTCTTCTAGTAACAAGAACCTCTACTCTTTCTGCATTCTCAAAATGTGAAGACTCAACATCTTCATCTACATGTACAACTTGTGCATTACCCTCAGGTCTTCTATTTGTCCTTCCTTGATGTTGAGGACACTCATTGACTCTATGTCCTTCTCCGCACTCGAAACAGGTTCCACGAAAGCCTCCTCTTCTTGGTCCTCGTCCAGACCTTCCTCTTCCTCTTTGGTCTCTATTATTCTAATCATGGGGACACTAGGTATTATCTCTTTTCTAGTTTTGGCTGCTACTGGATCCTTCACCCTTCTTTTGATCTTCATTTCGACCTCCATATGACCGTCCACTAGTCTTTCCACCACGACCCCCACCTCTTTGCTTACTTTCAAATCTTCTATTCAACTTTTCTTCTACCTTCAAAGCAAACTGATATTCATCTTCAATGGTATATATTCTTACTAGAACCAACTCTTCTTGAATACTCAGCTTCAAACCATTTATGTAACGGGCAACTTTCTCCTTATTGGCCTCAGAATGGCATGTTCTGATCAAGACACGGTAGAATTCTTCTATATACTCCTTGACGGATTTTCCTGCTTATTTCAACCCTTGCATCTTCTTCAACAGATCTAGCTAATCCACAAGAATGAACTATCTTTTTAATTTGTCCATCGTACGATCCCATCTTGTTATTTTCTCTTTTCCTCTTCAATTTCTTTCTAGTTGTACCTCTTTCCACCAAATATTCGCATGACCCTTTAGCTAGGTCTTTGCAAATTTGACCCTCTCAGGATCTTCCACCTCCTCATACTCAAAGTACTCCTCTATATCGTTGATCCAATCAATCAACTCTTCTAGGTTAAGATTTCCATAAAATAGTAGAAACATCGATCTTTGGCCTTTTCCCAATCTTAGAGATGGCCTTAAATAATCTAACTTTCTCTGGATCTACTGCATCATGTTCTTCTTCAAACTATTCCTCATTTTCAGCTTCATCTTCACTTTCATCTCCTCTTCTTAGCTCAAACCCTCAATGCAACTCCTCTTGTAGTGCTTGAACTTGTCTCTACAGGGCTCTAAAACCCTCTTCTGGTACAACAACATTTCTTCCACTGCCACGATTTCTTCGCGGAGGCATTCTGGTCACTTTTCTCAAAAACCCACAACCACAAGTCCTAATGCAAACTACCTCACGTTCGGCAATCTATTTACGCACTCAGGAAAACCTGCTCTGATACCACTTAATGAAGGTCACACCGCCCTAAACTGTCACAAATCACAACAATAGATACCAACACAAAAGATGTGAGACAAAAAATAACTCACTTTCAATTATTTTCAGAAAATGAAATTACATATTCAAAACTTACAATGTTACAGCCTCATGGGCTTGATTCATTACAACAAAATCAACTCTGAGAACAAAATATATTATTAGGAACTACAATCTGCACTAACGGAGCCACCTTCTACAACCCCCACTTAACCCTTTTTATTTTACCTAGTAACCACCCTAGAATGTTCTAGTAAGTGTAACTTTCTCTTTTGTTTTGGCACCAAAAGTCTCGTTGTTTGATTTCTTGCCTAGAAAGAAATTTTAATGAAATTCACGTTTTAGAGGGGCAGTTTTGTGGGGCCATAACTTTTGATCCGGGTGTTTGGTTTGCTATTAGAACATATTGTTGGAAAGCGCTCGAAGAGATCTACAACACCAAACCATCAAAGATTGATTCTGCAACTTTTCAAGTTGTTTCGGGGCCTCTAAGGTTTTCATATTTGAATTTGAAGCTACATTGGAGAAATTTCTCAAGACAGAAACTTTAATATCTCCCAAACCGTAGAGGGTATTGAAACAATTTTTTCATGACCAGAAATGCTTTTCAGTTTCACTCCTTGGGGTAAATTTTCAGGCCAGACGAACCCATTTAGGTTGACTTACTAAAACTAGTAAGTGTTTGTTTTTCACCTTTTTTGACTTCTGACTATCTTACACCCCTTAAATGCCATCATGGGACTCAAAACAACTAAAGAAAATAAGAAGAAAAAAAAAAAAATTTGGGTGATGCAAGATTGCCCTACACCACTGTATGCTCCTGCATCACCCTACATGCTTGCCAAATTTTCCCTTGCCAATGCAACTTGTATTTTAAGAAATCACTTTCAAGATTGAGAGTGCTTTAATTTTTCCCAATCTCGTATACCTTTGATAATTACATTTGCTTCTCTATATTGCCTTTCTTTGAGCTCTCTTGCATTCTTTCAACTTAAGTGTTTGCTTCTTCCTCCAAACTAGTAAAATTGCTACCAACTTGAGCCCATGTTTTGACTTCTTTTGATATGCTTTCTTTGTTATTTTATTTTGTCTTCACTCCTTGAAAGTTTGTTTATTGAAGTGTGTGCAGCTCACCTTGAGATGCTTTAGAGTTTTCCACAACCCTATTTTTTGCTACTGATTTTTTCATGGTTTACCAATCTAGCTTCATGCTTTCCCACTTAAGCTTCCCTACCAAAAGAGATTCTTGCAACATTTCCACGTGTTCCTTTAAAACTTTATTACCTTCCACTAATGATTGATTTACTACTCTTATCTCATAGATTTTGTGGTCTCCTTCTTGCTCCTTGACTTCCAAAAGCTCCAACCTCTTATTGGCATTTAACAACTCTTGCACATACAAGTGCAAGGACCAAGTAAAAGGTGTGGAAGTGGAGCTACAAATGACAGATTCTTCTTTACCTCTTCTATCCTTAGACCTTATACCACAACATACTTGTAATCTTGTTTGAGAGATTTTTACACCTATGATTGAGATTTGCATTATTTTCCCTTTGAGACTGTTGTTTTCTTGCTTGTGCCCATTTTAAATGAGCAAGCTTACACTTTAAGATACCCAAATTTACTTGACCTTGAGATGCTTTATGATTTCCCACTTATGATGCAATCTTTACTTGACCTTGAGATGCTTTAGAGTTTTCCACAACCCTATTTTTTGCTACTTATTTTTTCATGGTTTACCAATCTAGCTTCATGCTTTCCCACTTAAGCTTCCCTACCAAAAGAGATTCTTGCAACATTTCCACGTGTTCCTTTAAAACTTTATTACCTTCCACTAATGATTGATTTACTACTCTTATCTCATAGATTTTGTGGTCTCCTTCTTGCTCCTTGACTTCCAAAAGCTCCAACCTCTTCTTGGCATTTAACAACTCTTGCACATACAAGTGCAAGGACCAAGGAAAAGGTGTGAAAGTGGAGCTACAAATGACAGATTCTTCTTTACCTCTTCTATCCTTAGACCTTATAGCACAACATACTTGTAATCTTGTTTGAGAGATTTTTACACCTATGATTGAGATTTGCATTATTTTCCCCTTGAGACTGCTGTTTTCTTGCTTGTGCCCATTTTAAATGAGCAAGCTTACACTTTAAGATACCCAAATTTATTTTGTATTTACCCAAACCCACTTCCCAATTTTATCTGATGATGCAATCTTTACTTGACCTAAGTGGTTGGTTTCAACATGTTCAGAGATTTCCTTTTCGCTTATCATGTTTGTTGGTGATTGGGTTTCCATTACAAGAGAGAAAAAAAGGATAATCAACTAACACAGTTGTAAAAGTCGAGCTTACCTGTCTACCTATTGGAAGCAACCTTGCGTTGAAAAATCCTCCCTAAAAGAGGGACTAACTGGAATCCACCAAAAACTGTGAAAAGGCCCACCTCTAAAATCTCGCCTAAAGCAACTGGACCTACCTACACCCTTTTAAAGACATGAATCATGGGTTCCCAACAACTACAAAGCTACAAACCCTACAAAACAAAGAAGAATCTTGGCTTTCCCTCCAACTGTTAATGCACGCCTAGTCCCCACAAAGCAAAAAGGAGCGCAAGAATCTCCAAGATCATGAACATATGGACTTTTGTGATCAGGAAATAAAATATACTTGCATATCCGGTACCAGGGGATTCTTCCACTGCTGGCACTCCCATATAATCCATACCCTTTGATTTTAACCGCAAATGTGGACCTTAAAGAAGTCGGAATACTTCTTAAGATTTACACATACACCATTTCCTTGTGCATGTGCCAATCCCAATACGTCTCAGGATTTACACATGTAACCCTTCCCCACACAAACACTGTTATAGGTGGAAACCACAAAGAATTCTACATACGCCACACTATCCCTTGTGTGGGTTACTTTTGTCGCACATAGACCAAATCATGATTTTCATAATTTGGCACGCATCCTAACCTACTTTTCTACCTCCCATTAATGGCACTTTGACCTTTCTTTTTCTTTTTTCCTTTTTTTTAATTTAGGTATCCACGCGACCCAACCCAACGATCAGTTGGGACGAGCTAAGGCGAGACTAATCCTATGAGGATGCACGCAGTTACCTACCAGCCACGAACCCGAAACTTATGGGGAGCAAACCCACGACCCAAGCCAACTCCACTACTCGTACGTGTCCCATTAATGACATTTAGTGCAGTTTAAAGCTAAGTTTTTTGTATGTACCAATGCACTTGCCTCTACTGTTCATCTATATTGTCTTAGTCACTCCACTCAATGATGATCTAGGGGCATGGTCTCCATCTTTCCTCAACTCATTTATCTACTATGTTATGTGCTCAAAGAGCTATGGGTGAATGTTTGTCTTATTTATTCACCGCAAAACCTAGTTTTTGCTCCTTAATTAAAATTTTCATCCCCTTTCACTTTTTTTTATCCCATTTCTCTGTTTTTTATCCTTTTTCTTCTAATGCTCCTCATTTTTCCTCCTCTATCATATTTTTCTCTCCATTTCTTCTTTCAAGCAATAACTTCCATATTGTTTTCCAACTAACCTCTTGAGGGGGCATCATCCCTTTATCTTAATTAAGGCATCACTCCCCTTTTCATTTCAAAAGTGTTATTTTTCATTTTTTTGAAATATCATTATTTTTTTAAGTCATAACACTATAAGAGGGGCAAAATGTAGACATCTAAAATCATCTCTCAAAAAAAAATATCATCAATCCATTGCACATCATGACTGTTAAATTATATTTAATTAATTAATTATCATAATTTTTCTTCTAACATTTATTAAATAATTTTAATTATTTAATTAATCTATCTAATCTTTTTTCTATCACTAATTGAATAAATTAGGACTATTTATTCAATCAATCAATCATTCTCCTAAAATCCAACCTTAAATAAATAAATTCAAATTTTATTTATTTGAATACATCAAGCACATTCACATTCCCAAAAATTAAATAAATATCCATGTATTTAATCTAGATTTTTCCTCACATCATTAGTACGCTAAAACTAATTATTTGATCTAACTAATCATTTGCACAAGTCAAAACATGATTAATCAAGGCAAATTTTGTCCAATTTATTAGAATGCATATGTCCAAAAAGGACTTTACATGTAAATTTGATCCATACTTCCCACTTCTCCAAAAGTCTTCTCCAAATCTTATCCATCCACTTCTCCAATATCTTGAGCCTTCACATAAATCTTTAAAAAAAACTTTTTGGTCTCTCAAAAGAGACCTTTTTTATTTCTTCTCTTCATCATTTTTCAAGAAAATTTCATCTATCAAATAACCTTGAATCATGGAGCTCTCACCGTGCACCAATTGCAAGGTGCCACTTGGTGGCCTCTCATGACTTCAACTCATTCATCCCAACCCTTGATTTCCAAACTCAACCATATCCATTGATCAACCATCCAAAAAAAAAAAAAATAACACTTCTTGTAGGTTATTTTCAAACAATCTATGAATGCAAAGTTATGTTGCTTGAGCAAGCATCCACATGGCTTCAATTTCACATCCAAAATCTTTAATAAATCTACTCATAGTGTGCAACAAGGGGCATTGAGAGACTTGTCTTGGGTCTTTTAATTTGGGTGCATTTGTCTCTTAAGCTCAAACGAAGGTGCAATTGGTTGAGGTAAGTTCATATTGGTGTGTTTGAGTCTTGTATTTGGATTTTGTTCTCTTTTGTTCACAAATGACTTCACAACCAAATCTTCTATGACGTCATCTTAGTTGTATTTTAATTCTTCAAATTGTATAACATTATTATTCAAATGCCATTTTTTTAGATTTCATTTGTTAAAAATCCAAGATCATTTATCATTATATTAATTTAATAATTGGAGAATCTGATACAACAGGCATTCTAATTTTATCCTTCACCTACAACAGTTTCCAAATTTCAAGTAAATTTTATCTTTTTAAAATTTCAATTGTTGGAGAGAATTAATTTGATTTCCAAGTATAGCTTGCTTAGATTTTGATATTTCAAACCCCTCCTTGACGTTGAACATTTTCATAGTCATTTTGCCACTTACAAGGCCAATCATTTGAGATTTCATCCTTCCAAATATGAAACATTTTCTAGTATTAGAGCATCCTTCACCATACACGAGTTCCTATTGATTTTCCGGATGTGGAGTTAAAAAGACTACGCAATAAATATTTTCAATGCCTTGATACTAAACAAACATTACACTAGATGCGTAACAAAAATAAAGAAGAAATAATCAACATTATATTTATGTAAAAATGCAAGGTGCCTAAGATGAGTAATGAATAGAGTAGTCTCTCAAAATGTAGTATACACACTTTCCATTAATGGAGCTCCTAGGGTTAAGTAATTAAACCTATTGCCTCAATAAGAAATTATGTGGATGAGCCCAAATCTGAGCAACCTATGTTTACGGTGAAGTTCAATAGACTAAATTATACACTAAAAATGTTAATAAGAAAATTTAGTATCAAAAAACTATATTTTTTTCTGAATGTGCTTAATTGGAATATTTAAATTTTAATTAATTTGATAAACCCGTGTTTAAGGTTCAGTTCAATGCACACCAATACACCCATCAAAAATCAAATTTCATGTCTTCAAATGCAATTTTTGGCATAGCTCAATTCGAAGGTAATTTTGATTTCAAATTAATTCAACTAGGTTTAAAATGCAATTTTAAAAAATTATGTGCATCACAAGCTTCTTCAATAGGGACCCATTTATTGCAATTTCTATAATGTATGCAATTAGTTCTTGTATATTAATGTTAGATAGAAGATGTACTATGAAAATGCAACTTCTACACACGTTTTAGTTCTATGTTGTTTAAATGATCACACCCTTCTGTTTTCACGTCCTATCACAATTATTGGTCCTTTACTGCTGGTCCTATCCTCTATTTAGTTACGTAACAAACTAAGCACTAGTTTGTGCTGTTACACCTCTCAAACAAAAGTGCTCTAAAATAGGTTCCTCGAAGGTGGTTGTCAAATAAATTCAATACAATCACATCATAATTGATTTGTTACATGGGGGTTATACAGTACATTGGAATGCATGTTAACACAACTTTTGTGGCAATGGAGTGTAAAGTTCAAGTTCAAAATACTCCAGGGTAGTATATATTAAGAGTAACAATTTGAGTCATTTAGCATGTTTCCACTTTTGTAGACCTACATACAACATTGCTAAATTGGCAATATGCAAAGCAAAAGCTAATAAATGCATATGGATGACTGCAATTAATTTCAACTCAGATCATTCCTCAAGAGTTGATAAAATGTGACAGCATGACTAAAAATGCTGGTCAACCACCCAATGTAAGCAAAAAACAACTATCCAGTTACTGAAAAATTGCACTTAAAATTTTTAAAACCTCAATAGTTCGTTTTGTGATCTTTCAGATTAGGATGATCAAGCTCCAGAAGGCATAATGCAGTTTATTGATGTATTTAAAACTGAAACAAATATCCATTTGTGTCAGCATGTCCAGAAGTACATTTGATATCAAATATTACTTCCATCCTCACATTCTTTTTTTTTTTTGAAAAAATCATCTGTTGATTGCTCACAAGCATAAAACACTATACATAGGAAAAGATGCATTCAGCAATTGCATGAATAAGCTTATTCATAAATTTTGATCCCATGATACACTAGTTGACTGCATTGCATTGGAGACAATAACTACGATTAATGTATTTCCCACAAAAATGTATGCATTTTGCTACAATCACATTCCTGCAATAAAACTTAAAAATAAGAAATATTACACATAAAGAGATTGTATGGTTCTCACCTCATCCGAAATTAGCAGAAAATTTGATTAATGCAAACAGTGCAACTATAATCTGAGGACTGTATGGTTGTGTACTCAGAATAAGCCAATATGAAATATAACCTCAGAAAAAAAATGTACTCTTTAAATGCTACAACCTAAATTTGCATTTTAAGTCTAAATTATAGTGCAGGAACCAGCTGATCTCTCCAATGAGGACAAGGCCTTCATCTGTCAAAGTCATGGATGCCAGCCATTAATGCCTAGTGTCCCTGTTAAATTCTTGGTAGAAATAAATTCTAGCATGGGCTTCCTTTCCTTCAAACCTCTATGAAGCTTTATCCGTTAGCTGAATTGGTGTAAGAATATTTTGTTTGTTTGTCTCCACGATACATCCATTCATAACCATCTCTTCTAGCATAAAGTGAGCTTTCTCCAAATGAAACATTATATCAAGCTCACACTGCAGTCAGAACAAACAACAAATCATTAGAGAGCACCAGGCAAATAGAGGAGGATCTAAACACAATACCATCAAAGCTTTACAGAAGCTAATAAACCTTTTTCACTAACCATCTTGGCTGGCCAGATCTAATTGCATAAATTGTCAAAAGTATTTGACAAGGATTGCTTCATTGCTTCAAAGCTTCAAATAGAACTCTAAGCATACTTTATTGGAGTTTATGAAAATAAATTCATATACTGTGTCCTAAGTTCCTAACTACTCTGCTGCAAAAATCTATAAAATATAAACTCGTTAAAGAAACCCTTGACAGGAGAATCAGATGCATTTTCAAAAAAATTATGCATACATAACATAAAGTACACTCACCACATTTCCAAAGTGCCGGTCCATTGTCTCCACTACTAAATGGATGAATTCCAAGATTGCTAGCTCATTCTGCAAAGAGAAGTCCATTGTAATGATTATCAAAGTCTTAATAAAGTCCTTGCTTCTTTTCTAATTCGTATATCTATAACTGATGACTATATCGGGAAATGAAAAAGGAATTTATAAATTGTAAATAAATGATGTTTTGAGAACTAATATGCCTGCAAAATCATGACAGAGCTAGTCCAATAGATGGAGATTGGTTTAATATTTGCTCTTGTTTTTATTTATTTGAGAGTTTAACCAGTTTCCTCCATACTGATTTGGATAAAAATTATAATATTTTTTACATTGTGATTTGGAAAAAACTATTTAATTTTTCCATATTAACTAGATTATTAATACACTAATTTAGAGACATTAACTAATTTTGTATATTCTAGGACTAATAAATCCTTTTATTTCATCTCTTCTAGTTCCAAACAGATTCTTGGCATCTCTCTTTGCATTTCATTTAGAGGCATTTCAGACATTAGTGCATGTAACCTGTTTACTACACAAACAATTTTGCTAACAACATATGCATGGCCATATTGCTTCGGCCAGAAACTTCTTGCAATAGGATCACAAGGTCCTCTAAAAATTTACTTCAGAAAATGGTTAAAGAATCCTTGATAAAATATACTAGTCCTTACAATGTGTTGTGCCAACAACCCAAATTTCCAAGTTGGGGCCCCTATAAATTTGAAGGTAAATTTTGAAAGTTTTAATTAGCTTTGGACATTTTAATTCTCAGGTCATTACTATTTCTGAGTTTCTTTTGTTACTTTTGCACCATGAAATTCTGAGATCCCAAGATCATAACAAGCGCCACAACCCTGGCCTCTCAGACTTTTGAGTTCATTGTGTTCATAACTTTAAGTTTATATTCATATCCTTAAGGGTTTTTCTGTTAAAAGTCAGCACATGGCATGTAGATTCTGCACTCTAGGGTTTAAATAAAATCTGACTGTCTTAACCTTCATTCAAACCCACAATTGGAGTGTCCCACCTCCATTCACAGAAAACTTAAGGCACAAAAAACAAACAATAAATCTTGAAATCAGAGTACGCCTGTAGTTTGGAAAAAAAAAAAGAAAATTCTATTATTCAGGAAAAGAATTCTGAATGCAAAAAACATGGATGCCAAGGGTAATGAATAACCCACAAACTTGGCAGAACAAAAAATTCTTATTTTTAGTTTTTTAATTTTCCTATCACCAAAAAGGTTATACAAATTACCCAATCACTCAAATAAAGATAATAAAAAAACCTATGTTCCAAGGTGTTTCCAAGACATATACAGTTTTCCAGGATGCTAGGGAACTTGAGGCCCTTCTGAAGGAGGCAGTAGGGAATGGCAATTTAAAAGAATGTAGAAAATTTCAAATATTCATATGATAAGGCATTCACCATATTCGTTATGTAACCATATTATGAAACATTCAAGCTGAATTTATAATTCACAAGCTGACATACAGATTCAAAATGACAAAATGTAGAAAATCTGAAAAACAATATATTCCATAATTCAGGGCACATTTCTGGATTGGGCATTTTATTAAGTTGGCAACCATGCCTTTCTCTCTCTCTGAATCAGTTTTAAGTTTTAAATTTTGTTTGAAGTAAAATTTTTAATGTTTAGACAACTGAGAATCATGGTATCACTGTACTTTGGTAATGCAATATCATTGACTTAAAAAAAAAACCTGCAGTACTCCATTATTAATGAAACATAGCACTGTAGTAGAGATTGCTTAAGATCTATTCAAGCCACTTTAACCACACACAAATTGTAGTTTTGTATGAATGAACTGAAAAATCCAATATACAATACAGAGATGCATTATAACTGGGTTTATGGACCATTTTCTGCCACATTGTAGAATTTTTTGGTTTCAACGCTTGGCCATGATGACATCATATTCACAGCCATTATTCGAAGTATGATGGCAGGGACAGGAATGACAATTTAAGCCATGTGGTGGTGCATGGGCATAGCCTTAACAAAGGCAGTCAACATTTCATTGTTCTATTCTTTAATAAAGAGATCAAACTGTATAGTACATTGTATCATATCTCCAAATTGATCACAAATCCATTTTACAATATTTGACAGTTTTTTCTTTTGAAAAATTTGACTGTTGTCCATAAAAAAATTTGGCTCTTGTCCATCTCGAGATGGCAGTCCCTGAAGCTTCCAAGACATTTTCAGACAGGTGAGCGGCTTAGGGGACAGCATGGGGAAGTTTGTGAGGCATCCCTGAGTCCTCAGAACATCCCTGGTATGGGGACACCTAAAATAGGGCATGGAATGCATCCCCACGTTTCCTTGAAAAAAATAACTTATTTTAGACCATCCTTATTCAAAGAATTCCGCCAAAAAAATATAGGGTTATTGTTAGACCAATTTTATGCAGCAACTCATTTTTTCAGGAAAAAACTCAGTATGGGAGGCGAGAATCGATAAATTGCAATTTATTGCAATTTTTTAGAGATTTCTGCTTCTATGCCTAAGACTTCAATTACTATTAGCTTGGCAGTGCTAGCACCCACTATGTCTATTTCATTAGTCACGCCTCTTTTGCCAAAGGGTTATCCTTGAATTTATAAGCAGCAACGAGGTGGTATGGTGTCAAGATCCCTCAAATTGGGTATTTTAGGGTAGACAGACATTTCTCTACCACAATAAAGTGCTTCAGAAACCTCTGTGCGAGCTCTGCCTTGGCTGCAAGCAATTGACCAGGAGGGCCAACAATCAAAAAATCTGGGCATGATGATAGGAGACCCTAACGTTGAGATTTGTATTCCAACAAAAGGTGATGTTGAGGGTAATCACATAAAGGGGTCAAGGATGGAAACCAGCCATCACCACCGTGGACGAGAATATATTAGATGAATACAGAACCAAAAACAAACAGAGGATGGAACTGTGAGTCTTTGAAGGAGAAAGCTCAATAGATTACAGATTTGACTCTAGCTTCAGAAACTGCAGGATTAATCATATAATTCATAAAAGCAGATTTTCCAAGTGCCTGAGTCCATTCCTGATGATGTTGAACTGTTCTCAAGGTTACTTTTTTCCACTCTGCTACTACTAGAAGACCACACATTATCAATGTAAAGAACATCAAATCTCATTTGAACACCAATCTTCAGACTTTGCTAGTATTAAAATAATATTTATTATTTATTTACTAATGCTCAATAATGTATTTTATTGTAGATAAGTTCATTCGTTGATCTCTTGCAGTTTATTTTTAGAAACTTGCCAATTTTGTATTCTTTGTAATCTATAAGAGACTCGATCTCTTTTGTAAATAATACAACGAATTTTTTACCAATTACTTCTCGTAATATGGTATCAGAGCCAAGTTCGTTTCTAGCGCCAATGTTTTTTTGAAAATCGTCTGAGTTATTTTTTCAGAATTTGTAACAGAAAATTACGGATTTTCATTTATGAAAAAATCGTGATCTCTAAATGTGTGGACACGTCGTTTGTTAGGGCCCATTCTCAAGCAAAAAAACGCGGGCATGATCTCCTCTAAGTGTTGGCTATCTGAGCACGATTTATCTTAAAACTAGGCACGTTTCTGCTCATATTTTGGCGTTTTCTGAGCTCATTTTGCCGCGATTCTTCTTTGTATCTAGACGTCATTTTTTTATTGCATCTGGGCACACAATTTCTTAAGGTTTCTAGCTGCTTTTTTTCCTTTTCGTGTCACGACTAGGACTCTGCACGCGATTTCAAATGCGTTTTTCTGTTTCTTGTTTGCTGTTGAAAACACATTTCTAGGTGCACACGATTTGAAAATTTGCGCCTTTCTCAAAAAAAATTTGGCCCTGTTTGGACGCGTTTTGTTGCTGACTTCTGGCATGCGATTTCTGCATTTTTCTGAGCCGACAAGGGTTTTGAAAATATCTCCTTCATTTGAAGTTACAAAACAATTTCAATTGCAGATGCTTTGGGGGCTTTTCGAGACCTTTTTTGGGTTGCCTTCGGATTTTTCTAGGTGCCTCGGTTTTCATGCCTCGGTTTTGTGCCAACAGATTTGTCTTGAAATTTGTGCCTGTACCTTCCTCAGTGTATTGGAACTCATGCCTTGGGTTTTGTGCATCAGCCTCTTCTCAATACCTCGTTTTTCATTCCTCAAAAAGCATGAAGATGGCGAGTTTGACCAACATTATGTTGGAAGGCAGTCAACATTTTAATGGCAAAAATTATAATAGCTAGAAGCAACGAATGATGACCATCTTTGCATATCACTGCCTTGATCAAATGATTCTAATCAACACTACTCGTCCCACAACGGCGGGTAAGGATCATGAAAAGTTTGACAAGCATAACCATGAAGTGGTGATGCTTATTAAACTTTCAGTTACCGATGATCAGCTACCTCAGATTCCGCTTGGTAAATCAGCAAAGGAGATTTGGGACCATCTGAAGGGTTTGCATGAGAATTCCGACAAAAGTTGTGTGTTCTTCTTGAAAAGTATGTTGTTTTCTATCATGATGGATGAGAAGACAACCTTGCAAGTGCACCTGAACAAGATCCAGGAGATCTGAGATCAGCTAGAGGCTATTGATCGGAAAATGGAGGGAGACATGGTCGTGATCACTCTGAAAAGTCTACCTAAGTCTTATGAACATTTCATTGAGACTCTCAACATTACATCTGCTAATGTTGACTTGAAGTTTCCAGAGCTTTGTACTATCCTCTTGCAACAGGACCACTGGAAACAACAGTTTGGTAGTAGTGCATCATCATCCTCTACAGACCAAGTCTTTGCCGCTAAAACCCAGCCTAAGAACAAAGGGAAAGGTCAGCCTTCGCAGCAAAAAGGCTCTAGTCAACCTCTGACCAGTCCTAAGAAAAAGAACATTCAGTGCATTTATTGCCACAAGTATGGTCACATGAAAAAGGATCGTCGTCTCCGTTTGGCTTCTAAACAGAAGAAGCAAGGAGGGTCTCAGTAGAAAGCGAATGTTGTCGAGCACACTGAGCAGAAGGAATCTGCCTTTTATGCTTTTATGGCTAAAAGACCTACATATCATGTGAAGTCTTCTGCCTGGTACATTGATTCAAGTGCTTCGCGCCACTTCACTCATCAGCGTGATTGGTTCACAGACTTTTCTCCTTGCACTGACTAAGTTATTTTTGGAGGAGGTGAAGAATACACAGTTGTTGGTACGGGCACTGTTTAGATTCAGTCTGGTGGGAGGAATCTCATTTTCCTCAACGTATATTACGTTCCTGATATGGAACTAAACCTTCTCTCAGTCAATCAAATCATGTGGCATTCTCCTCAATTGGATGTGGTATTTAGTACACACAAATGTTCCATTGTTGATCAGGAGACTCGCACTACTGTGGTTGTTGGTATTGAGGATCATAGTCTATACAGGCTTGTGGATACAAGTGATTCTCCGGAGTTAGCCATGGCAGCTAGAAATTCTGCTTTTACCAGTCTTTGGCACCAGCAGTATGGGCACTTAAATGTGCACTATCTCTCTCAGCTAGCTCGAGAGGGACTTGTAGCTGGTCTACCTGACATCTAGACTCAGCATCATGGCGTTTGTGGAGCTTGTCAGGCTGGGAAGCAGCAAAGGACACCATTCACGGATGGTGACTCATGGCAAGCCTCTAAGGTACTGCAATTGGTTCATGCTGATATTTGTGGGCCAATGAATACACCTTTTGTTACTAGTTGCAGCTATTTCTTGCTTTTTGTTGATGATTTCAGTAGAAAAATGTGGGTGTACTTTCTTAAATAGAAATCAGATGTGTTTAATGTATTTCAAAAGTTTAAGGCCTTAGTAGAAAACGAGTATGGTTGTTGCATAATTACTCTTAGGCTAGATAATGGGGGGAATTTTGTTCTACTGATTTCTCCAACTTCTGTGATACACATGGAATTAAACGCCAATTAACCACACCCTACACTCCTCAGCAAAACGGTGTTGTAGAACGGCGCAATCGTACAATTGTTGAGATGGCCCGCTCCATGTTGCAACACAGGAGTGTTCCTAATAAGTTTTGGGCAAAAGCAGTTTATACTGCTGTCTATCTCCTTAATTGATCTCTACTCATGTCGTTAAGGGGAAGACTCCTGAGGAAGCTTGGACTGGTCACAAACCCAAGATCAGTCATTTGAAAATCTTTGGCTCTTTAGCATATGTATGGATTCCAGATGCTAAGCGCTCTAAGTTGGATTCCAAGAGTCAAAAGCTTATGTTCACCGAGTATAGTGACAACCATAAGGCTTACCGATTGATTGATGTAAACACTAATCGTCTCATCTTCAGTCGGGATGTTGTCTTTAATGAAAAACAACGACCTTTTCACTTTTCCTCGCCTGTTCAGCATTCTAAGGATCAGCCCTTAAAGGCTTCTGATTTGGGTGTCCGACTTTCGTTCAGTTCCCCTGATGGGAGGGATGACAAAGACTCTGTCTTTGATGATGCTCAACCTAATTTTCCTTTGGATGATATTGATATTCCACCTGCTGAAACTATTCCAGATCCACAACCAGTTCCAGCTCCTCCTGTTACATCTGGTGTTGGCACTTCTACTCTCTGGCCTAAATGGTGGGCTAAGACTATTGGTGATCTTCATGATGATGAACTCATTGAGGGTAGATCATCCAAAAACAAGAGCAAACAGCAGCATACAGTTAATTTTGCTCTCATGGCCAACATTCACAGTGTTTATGAGCCTCAGACATATTCAGAGGCTAAAGGAATTCCTGAGTGGGAAAAGGCTATGGAAGCTAAAAACCAGAGTCTTCAGAAGAATCACACTTGGGTCCTTTCTGATCTTCCTCGAGGGAAGAAGCCTATTAGCTGCAAATGGGTGTATAAGGTGAAATACAAAGCTGACAAAACCCTTGACAAGTACAAAGCTTGTCTAGTTGCAAGGGGGTTCTCACAGAAGGAAGGCATTGACTATGAGGAGACCTTTGCTCCTACAGCCAAGATGAGTACCATTCAGCTCGTCTTTGCCTTAGCAGCCCAATTTGGTTGGAAAGTCCATCAGATGGATGTTAAGAGTGCTTTCCTCAACGGTGAGTTGAAGGAAGAAGTCTATATGACGCAGCCTCTAGGGTTCAAGGTTGTTGGTCAAGAACACAAGGTGTGCAAATTGGTAAAAGCACTCTATGGCCTAAAACAGGCACCCCAAGCTTGGTACATCAAGATTGACAAGTACCTCATAGATCATGGCTTTCAGAGGAGTCCATCTGACTCTAATCTATATGTCAAACATACCGGTAGTGATATACTTATTATTGTGGTCTATGTGGATGACCTAATCATTATTGGCAGCTTGACACATTTGATTGTTGAGATCAAACAGGATTTGTGCAGCACATTTGACATGACAGATTTAGGACTTTTACATTATTGTTTAGGTGTTGAGGTTTGGCAGACCGAGAGCAGCATCTTCATCTCTCACTCCAAATATGGTTGAAGTCTACTGGATTAGTTCCGAATGCAGGATTGCAAACCTGCATCCACACCCATGGAAAAAGGGCTTAAGTTGTCAACTAAGTCAGACTCACCAGTAGTAGATGAATCATTGTTCAAGCAACTAGTGGGCAGCCTCATCTATCTCACTGCCACTAGACTTGACCTCAGTTTTGCAGTGAGCTACATTTCACGCTTCATGACAGCCCCCAAGGTTGATCATTGGGTAGCAACGAAGCGTGTGTTGCGTTATGTGAAGGGCACTTCTGATTATGGACTCTTGTACACTTGGAGTCACGATCCTAGACTTAGTGGTTTCATAAACTCAGATTGGGCAGGTTCGGTTGATGACAGGAAATCAACATCTGGGTATGTGTTCAGTTTGGGATTTGGTGCAGTCACATGGACTAGTAAGAAGCAGCAGGCAGTGGCTCTCTCCTCGACAAAAGCAAAGTATCGGGGAGTAGTTAAGGCAGCTTGTGAGGCAGTTTGGTTTCGCCGGATGCTTGCAGATATGCAAATATCTCAAGCAGATCCGACTCCCTTGTTTTGTGATAATCAGGGAGTTCTCAAACTTGCCAAGAATTCAGTCTTCCATGAAAGAACCGAGCATGTGGAAACTCATTGTCACTTCATTTAGAAGCTTGTTGAAGACGGATTAGTTCAGTTGTTGTATGTTCCGACAAAGGAGCAAACGGCAGATATTCTCACCAAGTTGCTCAGTCTAGATAAGTTTGTAAAATTCAGGGGGCATCTTGGTGTAGTAGACAGATTGAGCATTAAGGGAGGATATTAAAATAATATTTATTATTTATTTATTAATGCTCAATAATGTATTTTATTGTAGATAAGTTTGTTCGTTGATCTCTTGCAATTTCTTTTTAGAAACTTGCCAATTTTGTATTCTTTGTAATCTATAAGAGACTTGATCTCTTTTGTAAATAATACAACGAATTTTTTACCAATTACTTCTCGTAATAGCTAGGTTTACTAAAGGCAGACTTGATTTCCCAGGTAAAAACCTCTACCTTCTCTCCATCCCTTCTTTTGTCTGATGTTGAAATTGAGGTGGTAAAGCTAACCGCAAAGGCAGTGAGGAATGAGATGTCACAAATGTCTTAAGTAATTGAAAGAGGCTTGCAAATTTTAAATAAATATGTATCTAGGAATATAAGGGAGTCAAGGGATGGAGAGAATTCAAGTATATACAAAATTGGTGACTGAGGAACTGCAGAATGTTATAAAAGATCTTGGAATAGTGGAGGCAAAATTGAAAAGGGATTTGGTGATTGACCCAACTCAGATTGGCCTTGACTTTAGAACATGCCAGGTAGCAGTCAAGGGATAAGCTACCAGGTCATCTTAAGTTTTATTAGATGTAATTTAGATGTTTTAAAAAATGGGCAGTTAGTGTAACTGAGTCCCGCAAGATATTTAATTATTTTCTCTACCCATTTCAAAAGCTGGAAGTTGTTGTATTCAAAGACAGAATTTTGATACTTTGCTTTTTAGCAGCCTTTAACTTTTATTGTTTAATCAAAATGCAATCTTTTTCTAAGCAAATCAATGTCTTAATGGAATGGATTCTGAGCACGTATTGATCTGAGCATAAATATCTTAAAGTTTGATTTGAATTCAATGGTCTCGTATGCTAAAATTTAGATTAAAATTAGGACAATCTTAAGTCAACTGGCACCATTTTAAACAGTTTGAGCAAAGATGTTGCATTTAAACGAGGTTTCGATGGAGTATACTATTAGTTCCATTTTGTGATACCTTTGGTTTCAACTTTCAATTACTTTGATAGAATTTCTTCTCTCCCTACACCTTTTCTCTCTTTTTTCAGTTTTCTTGTCATGTCCCCTTTTTCCACAATCTATGTTGTGGTCCAACATGCCCATTACCTATCACTAGCATTCCCCCTGATCCAAATTTTTGTACGAGTTCTTCCCCTTTATCTCTCATGCATTTGCTTAAGATCCCCAAATTTCTAAGTCTAGAGGCATGGTTCATTTTCTAAGTCAATTTAAGCTGCTGGAGTTGCCAAGTTTCCCTTTCCGGCATGACTTTCCTCCCAAGTCAGCTTTCTTCTATACTTTTGTTGGATTTTCGGACTTTCCCATTTAGGCATACCTCTCAAACATTCCCAACCTGGATTACCTTCACCTATCTAGCTATCAGACTTGTCCGTCCCATCATACCTCTCCACCAAACCCTACTTCGTCACAAGCCTCTGATGGAGAGTTGGATTTCCTCTCACCAACATGCCTCCCTTTCAAACCTCGATCCCTAACTTGTGGTACAAGTCGTAGGGTATCCCCGACATCCCAACTCTGACACTCCCGTCATTTCAAACTACTCATCTCACCTACCTCCCTACACGACCGGACAGCCATTAATGTGCAAGGTGATGACACTTCTTCTAAGAGGATTTCCACAAGCACAAAAATATCATTTAATATTGAGGACGTGCCTTCATGTGTACACTAGTTGTGAAAACAAAGAAGGCAACTTCAACTACAATTTAATAAGGTAGATAGGTGTTGTACCCAAAACCAAAATTTTTGCTTCATCAAGGCATTTTGATTAAAGAGTCTAAACCTTGCTAAAATGATGTCAAGTACAGTTTTTGGGCAATATCAAGCATGGAGTTTTGTCAGTAGTTTGTCAGTTAAAGTCAGTTTTATTGATCAAGACCTGAATCAAAGACTCGGAACGAGCATTTCATGATAGAGGAGCGTTTCACGACAGCATTTCACATTGTACATGGTCATTTCAGTGATCGTGATGATGATTTTAAAGGTTAAAATTATGAGGATTTCTTAGAGAAAAACAAGAAAGCGCAACTATAGCCTAGGGGCGCCCTTCTGTTTGAAGGTCAAGATCTTGTTAAAAATACTCATAAATACAATCAATCTCTTCAGAATTGGTCTAGTTATCCGACAAGCTATCCAGCGAAGCTTTCCGAGACCCACAGCTCCGGTAACTGGCAACAAAAGATGAAATTTCCAAAGTTCCAGATATGAGAAAATTGTTCTTTTCCAGCAAAAGCGCAACTATAGCTTGAGGGCGCCCATCTTAAAGAGGGGGTAGATCTTGGCACTTTTGGTAGCTGATATAGTTAATTTCTTTACGTCTAGTCTGCTCATCCAACGAACTATCAAATGCAGTCATTCGAGTTCCAGAGCTCCGGCAGCCGACGTCTGAAGATGGGCTTATAATGGGGTTTTCACGTCTCAGAGCTTCCTCATTGCATTTCTAGCGCAAGTATAGCTCAGGGGCGCTGGTTAAAATGGCCTTTGAAATGGTCAAATTTGTAGATGATGTCTTCCTGACATCAGTGCTACTCTAGTCCAGCTCCGCATTGCACCAAGTTGCCTGTTGATCTGACATTTCAGGTGATTGTGGCAGAGTTTCTACCAAGCACGTAATTTCACGGGCAGACCAACATAAAATTTTCATTGTATTTCTACAGTCCAAAGGCGCCTAGCCTTTAGGCCTGTCAGATGAGGTCGTTCGTTTTCGAAGTCTTCACGGGATTCAAGCGTAATTACTTTATCTATTAAACGAGTCCAGCCATCAGCTTCCAGGATTTGGCAGTCGCTCGTACGTGCGAGGTCTTTGGCGAAATGTTGAAAAGTGAAGATAACTCGTAAAATGGCCAAGTGTTGGTCGTTTATTCCATCTTGGGATGGGCACCCTTCTATTTGAGGTCTTAGAAGCAGTTTTCTTGCTTCGTCACCTCTAGAGACTTCTCTTGTCAATCCTTCTGGCTATCCGTTAAAACAAACGTGGCTCGAATCGGGTTATCCCAGCTCCAGATATCAGAGGTCGGTAAGTTACTTGGATGAAAGTTCAACTTTAAAATTCAAAATGAATTGCCAATCTGGCCCGAAACCGCAGTAGCTTTTACTTTTGAGGCCCTTAATGTACTTTTCAAATGTCGTGCGTATATCCGTTGGATGCAGAATGTCTCCAGTCATGCAGTGAACTTAGTTTCCTGTCAGCAGGGTTCACCGTTCACCGTCAGCAGCTGTTTGAAGTGTCAGATGGCAGTTTAGGAAAATGGTGAGTCTGGAACCTGTAAATGAATTTAATCAAGGGCGCCTAATTTTTCAGGGTGTCAAACGATGGATTTTGCAGTGTTGACTCCCAGCAGACGTTTCTTCTTTGCTTAGCAGGCTTCGCGATGGATATCGCAGTTCAGTCTCAGCATCATCCAGTCACTCAGAAATCAGTGTCGAAGATGGCCAGTCGTGACTTTGTCGTCGGCTATTAAATAGGAAGTTAATAAAAAGTGTAATAACTTGAGCAAATGGACGCCTATGAGCATAAAAGATGACTTTTCAGAATCGGTGAAGTCTAACGGTGAATCCTGAAGCTTCATTTGAATTGTCAACTGAAGTTTAAAATATTTAATATTTATTTTGCATTAAATGGCGATTTTCTATTTTTGGTGTCTTTGCATGATGATGAATATTTTATTATTATTTAAATTTCAAACTCCGAGTCAGTGGCAATTCAACTGAGAAGGGTCCAATTGAAAGGCTTCTATTTCAATCAGGGTTTCGAGATCTTGTAGTCAAAGTTGATGCGAATTTCATCTTATTTAAGTATGGCGCCATCTTCATTTATTATTCATAAAGCTTCAAGGAAAATTCGTATTTCTTAAGAGAAGTTTCGTATCTTAAGAGAAATTCGTATTTTTCAAAGTTAATTCAATTCTCAAGATCAAAGGCGTATTCCTTAGGCAAATTCGCAAATTCTTCAGTTGGCAAAGGCGAATTCTCAAACTTTCAATAGAAATTCGTATTTTCTTCAAAAGGCAAATTCGAATTTTCTCAAAGAACAAAGGCGCAATTTCAAGATAAATTCGTGGTTTTCAAGCAAAGGCGAATTCCTCATCAGTTTCCAAAGGCGATTTTATCTAACATATCTTTTTGCAGGTAAAAAGTTCACAATTATCAGCAATTTGAAGAATTCAAGGGCGATTTTCATTGAAGAACATACAAAAAACGTCTTTTTCCTCCTTGATTCTCAGATTTCTCTCAGATTTTGATTCGCATGTTCCTAAAATTGGCAAATTCGACAAGTTCAAACATCTGGATCATTTCTATATAATTTCCTCGAGTTAAAATTGTGCGCTTGATTTTTTAGGAATTTTTAACTTCAGAACATTCGTTCTTGAGTTACTAATTTTCTCAACTGAAAAGTCTTTGCATGATCGAGTAGAAGTCATATTTTCGCATATCTGACGTTCTGGTTTGTCTTAGAATCTTTTTCTGGACAAAACCCATATCTCAGATTTTTCACTAAAAATAACTCTCGTAGGCTATTTTTAGCTTTCCAGAAATCTTGTCAGAACATAGTCAAGTTCACAATCAACAGGCGAGTTTTTCAGAATGCAGTTCACTCAGCTTGAATACAGGACCAAAACAGTCCTTACTCATGACTTCCTCAGGTTGGTTGAGACAGATCTTCACAAAGTGTTGCCAGAAGCAGTTCTAGATCCGGTCAAGATCAGAAGTTCGATTATTCAAAATATTGAGCAGTCTGGTTTATTAGAGGCCGCTTCCATACCTATCTCCATTCATTGTATTGAATTCGTAATGTCTTGTATTAAGCATTACAATTCTTCTACTCGTGAGATAGTGTCAGTTGATGGACGAGTCATTTGCAGTCTCAAACCTTTGGACATTAGAAAGAAGTTTTAGCATTCCTCAACTTTTTGGGATACGGATTTATTTCTATGGAGCGGTGATGAGCATTTGATCTTTGATGTGGACAAGTGTCGAGAGAAAA
>VDFB02086794.1:0-26807 GCA_007258455.2 Sequoia sempervirens | reverse complement strand
AAGACATAACGCAAGTGTGTTATTTGTTGCTAGTAATGCTCCTTGAATAGGGAAAATGTCAAAAGAAAAATATAACGCGAGCACATTATAATGCGAACGCGTTATATTTTGCATTGGGAATCCCCGAGCCTTAGCTTTGGCATTTTCCTTGGAATACCAACCCCAAAGGCTTGGAGGGCATTCCCAAAGACCAGAGACATGTTTTTTCCAAATTCAACAAATTTTCACATAATCGGGTTCGTGCTCACCATCAAGATTGCATCTGGTTCAATATCAAGAAAATTGAACACATGGGTAATGTTAGGTTCTTTATTAGCTTTCCAACGATGGAATTTTTTTTACTTTCTAACAACGATAAGCCTTTCATCCATAATTTCTTTTGTTTGTATGTCCATTTTTCTTCAAAAAGTAGTGTTTGGTATTTTTTTTGCTATAAATTAACCGTTCATCAAATTTTGAAATAAATTATATTTTTAGAAACTAGACTCCATTCTCCAATTTTTTTAAAAAAAAAAATTAAAAAAATCTATTAGTTTAAAAAAAAATTAGGGGGAGCACGGCCAAAATTCTGCTTTTTAGGAAGTGCCCGCTTAGAAAATTAATAAAAAATCAAATATTCATTAAAAAATTATCAGAAAAAATCTAGTCCCTACTACATATTGTTATCTAACTTTTGACCAGAGCGATTTTAAAAATACTACAAAAAAAATCACCATGCTCGGGTCACACAAGAGTTGCTATGTTATGTTTTTATGAAAAAAACAAAAGCAATTTGTGTGCATCCCTCTTTTGAACCCCTTAATCTCAACCATTTTCAAAATAAATTAGTAGTTTAGAAAGTAGACTCGAAGCACTGCGGTCCTTGTTTTTGTTCCATCTAAAAATTTTGAGTCTAGCTATCCTCAATTTCACGTCCAAGATCAGTATTTCCTGATTTCAGAAAAAAAGTGGCCACTTAAGCCCCTTTTTTGGGAACCATCTTGGTGCACTTACCCTAACCTTTCTTTAATGATGATATCTCAAGCCTTAAAAATCATTCATTAGATTCTATGTAGACTTCATTGGTGCTTCATTTCCTTACTCTACATTGCATGATGACATTATAATCCTTAGCAATGAACTCTTACATGATGATTATAATGGGTCTACAAATTGATCCTTATACACGATGTCATTCTTACTTGCTAATTATTGTCACATAGATGATACTATATTGATTAATGAGTTTAGATTTACCTAAGCAGTGAAGCATTACAATAGTTTGATTCATCTTATTTTCTCTGCATTTCCTTTACAAATTTTTCCAATGCTTCTATCACATTCTTTTCTACTCCTAATTCAAATGAGGATGCTATGGACTTAGAGATGACCTCTCACAATTTATCCTTTGATCCTAATTCATTTTTTATCAATGTGTTTACATATTTAATAAACCACATGTATTTTGGTTCACATGATTATAATATTGGGGGGTGTGCTCATGAAAGGTTGGGAAGAGAAAAAGATGTTAATTTACCACCACTTTTTTTTACCATCTAATGCAATTACCTCTCATGCCTAAAGACACATCTAAACTAAAGGAGTATGAAATTTCTAAAGAAATGAAAAGTATTAAAGAAAAAATATCTTTATGGGACTTAGTATGTATATCACCTTATTATAGATATATAGTACAAAAATCTTTAGAGAAAATATAAATTGGGTTCAATGGTATGTTGCAATTGGTTATATCTATGATTGAGTCTATCAACCATATATAAAATTGTGATATATCATTTAATGATAAGGAAATAATGCCTAAGAAAGGCCTTAAAGAAGCATTTCCTTTGCATATCATGTTGAAATTTGGAAATTTGTGTATAAAGCAATCTTTAGTTGACGATGGATCTATCTTGAACATATTAATTAAATATTGTTTGCAATAGAAATTAACAATTCAAAGTCCAATAATTGGACCTTACCATAGTATTATTTGATAATATGCTTGAAACTTGTTTGCATACTATTATTCTCTTGATTTGAGTGAGCCTGCACAAGTTAGAAACATTATTTCACATGTGATGTGCAAAAATTTAAATTACAATAACTTTGTTGGGAACCGATGTTTACATGTCATAAAAATTGGTTCCTTCTATATTACATCAATATGTAAAATTTGGCATCAAGGGAGGCTTTAACATATACATGTAGATCCTTAATCATACAAGTGTAAACTAATGGATACATCTAACAATTACACTATGAAAAATAAATCCTTCATACATGACTATAGCATGTTATATGGTGATGATTCACATTCATTAGATTATGTACCTTGTGGGGTTGGTGATTACCATATGGGACCTAAAGCTTATTGTCTCCCATCTCTTTATATGGATTCATTCATCACACCTAAGACATATAAGGATGAAAATAAGAATATATGTGTGAAGGTGATACATCTTTTCCAAATAATCATCTCCTACTAAACAATCATTCAAACAAATCTATGGTCTTAGATACAAATTCATGTGTAAACTAGGATACAAAAAAACTAGACTAGGCAAGAATAGACCAGGTTGTAAAATATTTGTTGAGCCATAAGAGACTAATAGAAATCATGTCATAGGTTAAAAACCTAAAGAAGTTTTGCAATTTCTATAAAAATGAAAACTAAAAGGAGAAGAACCTCAAGTTGAACATGGTCCTAAGCCAAATGAGGATTCATGCTCATTTATTACATGCAATAGTGCTTATGAAATTCATTTTGGGCCATTAAGTGACTAATCATTTTAACATAACATTACATTATTAAGATTCATTGATTACCATAAATTACACATGTTACTATTAATAATACATTTTACACATACATTATTGATGGTCACATGATTAGTCCACATTTCAACCATTTTTTCACATGTCACATTTATTATTGTAATAATTTTACATTGATGACACTTTTTGGTATATGATATACATGAATGATTACATTGATTCATTATTTTTATCTATACACATCAACAAATCTCAAGACCACACAAGTTGATATTAATTAATTTTATCATTCATACATGTACCATGCATATTTATTTATCATTCTTGGATCTTGAGACAAAACTCAATAGAAAAGACACAATTTCACATGTCCCTTCCTAATGACATCTTATTTTCATGGGCTTTCACATAATATTTTCTATTGACATGATTACACATTATTGATCATCACATGCCAATTACTTGACCAACTAGGGATATCTTACTTCATCATATCAATGACAACACATTGACTATGATCATATATTGTTATATCCTTCAAGTTGTATTTATACTTGGGGGAAAAATGACTTCCCCCTTGCACATTAAGCTTCATATTTCCACATCTTTACATTTGGAGGCATCACATTTTCCTCCTTGCATCTATTCTTTCACTGATAAATATTTGTATTTAGGAACACCATGACTTCTCCCTTACACATTATGTTCTTTATTGTCATATCTTACATTAGGATCATCATGACTTACCCTATCACACACTTATGTTTCTCAATTTATTATCTTTTCCATTGGGGGAAATTACATTAACATAGAATTTTAGTGCTTACATCTTACATTGTTGCACTTATATAACATAATCCTATCCTAGGAAGCTAGTTTACCATGATATTGGTGGAATTGGAAGCCATGCCTTCCCTATCACATTGTGTACCTACATGACTTGATAGTGTTATAAGGGTTATAATAGAGACATCCACACATTATTGAGCATATGTTATACTTTTATATTTTCATCACCACTAGGATCTTGTTACCTTGTACCAATGCATTCACATGCTCTTAGACATCAAATTAGGGGAATATGCCACTCTAGTATCTTACCTACTTAAGTATTTTTGACCACTAAGGATCATACCAATTTTTGGCTCTTAAAGTTCTGAAACCATAAGCTTATAAAGATAAACTAACTTTAAATGTCAACGATGCCAACTGACGGAGGTAGTGTTTGTTGAACAGTGTGAATAACTAAGAGTGGGGGTGAATCAATTATCCTATGAATACTTTCCTTTTCTTTAATTAATCCGGAATAGAAATATACCAATCAGAAATCAATTAAACAGATATGAACATGAATGCACACAACATCAAGCAAAATGAACACTAGAATTTACATGGAAACCCAAGAAGGGAAAAACTATGGAGAATGCTAATTCTCAATTATAAAGCACTAGTTAAGGTGACATCGATTAAGGTGATTTTTACAAAGGCTCATTGCCAAATTGTTCACTACAATGTGGCTCACTACCAGTGGGCTCACTGCCCAAATACAAAACAACGAATTACAAAATGGTCGCATTGACAAAAGTGAACTAATGAAGTTGCATCTACATATGCATGAGTTTAGTTCCAGTTAAGAGCATATTTTTTTTTGCAGCAGATTTGGTCAAGAATCTTCTACACACCTTCCTTCCACAACCTTTTGCCAAAAAAAAACACTCCTTCCTTCACACTCTTTTGTCTATTCAAACATTCACACTATTTTATCTACTTGCACACATCATATTTATTTCATACTTCTATATCTTCAATCAAAAAAATGTTCTCTATGTATATGTATGCCTGTAGAACAAAATAAGTTGGCCACACACTTTATCTTCATAGTCTTCTAGCCAAACATCATTTGAATTTAGATCACCACAAAGTATGTCGACATGAAGAACAACCTTGAAATATTCAATAAGACATTGCACACTAACACTGGACCCAAAAGATAGGCCGTACATAAAGATATTCTTACCATGTTACCAAGGGACCAATAATAGGTCAAACATAAGATAGCATAATTTCCAAAAGATAGAAAACTTTGAATTACATGAAATATATTCAAGATCCGATGAGAATGTCAGAACCAAGACCAAATCTTGATTATCATCAATTTCAGTGTCAACCGGAGAACCACAATTTGACATACAAAAACTTGCAACATGCTATATGAAGTTTTGAATAGCAAGGTTACCTAGAGAAAGCTTTGAGCATAGCAGCCAACATCAAAATATTAGCCTTCATTATTCTGCATATATTGACTTCCACAAATGTCCCAAAAGAAGTATTGGCATATCCAGATCAAGGATAATATCCACACTATGTGACATCATAGCATATGATAGGATATATTAAGTTTGTTCATCATCCAGAGCACAACCTTCCAGATCCAAGGTTTTGACATCAATGACAATAATGCTAAAACATCTTCAACAACTTCTCAATAGTGTTAGGTCCCAAAATATTGGGTCACACTTCTAGAGGAATTTGTCCAACTCAAGTCCAAGGATATGTCATTCTTGAGGGTGGACACATGTTCTCATTAAAAATTATTTAACCATGCCAATTGTTAAGAGTGGATACACACTCCTTCACTTCAAGCTCAACTAGACTAAGGTGGGTGTTTGTAAAGGTAATATTTTATAATATTTAACCATAACTAAAGAAACTAAACTAAAGTAAATTACAACAGTGTTCAAATGTACATTTTAACCCCAAGTTCTATTACTATATGAAATACTAACCTATTTTCATGACCTCGATTAAGTTGATATGGACATACAACACATGATTCACCAAAATAAAAACTACTAAGGCTCACTAAAGACATTTCCTTGGGCATAACACTGGATCTTGAAATGCATATGAGCCTAATTTTTAATCCCAAACTACTAGCGAAAGATTTATTAATCTTAGTGTGTGGATGGTGAAGGTTTTCAACATCAAAGCCTTATTTGAGTTACATAGTCACATTCAACCATCACACACAACAAACAAGAAATAACAATAGAAGTATAATATTCAACAAAAAATCTACTTAATGATTCTTCTCTAAATTTGAAAATGTTCATATGTAACAAGAAATTGACCATTACAATTATAGTTTATATTGAATTAGTGTTGCAACACCTATCAATTCCATATTATAGTTGCACTGGTGTGAAGTAGAACTTCAAACAAGGAGGAGTTTGTCACACTATTTTTCTTAGAATTCTCCAAAATGCTTATGATTACTAAGGAGACATAAGATTACAAAATATCTACTCTGATTTTATACCTCTTTGCAAATTTTGGAATGAACTACTTGGATGGTGAATGAATTGGTGATTTGGAACCCTAGGATGCTCTTTGTGCCTTTTTTCTATAAAAAATGAGAATGATCAACAAATTTGATGTTGGATGAACTTGCATTTATATTTCTCAAGCATGTGAGATTTGTGATAAATTTTAGAGGATATGAAAATATGTATTAATTTAAAAATCCTTCAAGTGGTATGCCATAGAGGACACCCATACCTATCAAGGTTGTTTCTCCTTGAATTGTGCCTAAAATTGTGGCCCAAGACATCATAGGGAAAATTTCATGTTTGATTTCCAAATGTCCTTGGCATTAATGATAATTTGGATTGTGGCATGCTAGGGCATGGATGAGCTTGCAAAATTTGCTACAATGGTGGCCATGAGATGGTGTGAAGACTATGAAGGCATGAAAATTCAACTACTATATTAATTAAAAAGTGGTAAACTTCATCTTTTATCATTAGAAATCCCTTTCAATTTGTGCTCTTAGAATAAATAATTATTTCTAGGTGAGAGAATTTTATTGGGTAGTTGTAGGGCTTTATTGGATCATTAATGGTGTTCTAGGTCATGCAGGGAGGTAGGTGGGAATGAATAATGCAAAACATAAGAGTTTCAAAGTTTCAAGTGATGGAGATACCTTATGACCATTATTGTTGTTGGTAATTGGGGATTGGGTGTATGACATACTTCAAGTTTAAAGAAAATAGATAAGGGTATCCCCACATCTCCAACTCTTAAAATATATATGAAGGAAGTTATCAAGATTTGGGGATTATAGCTACAAAATAATTCATCCCTTAAGGTATGTAAATTGGGGAAAGTCTTGTATGTATGAAAGGGTTGTCTTACCTAGCTAGTTGATCACCTAGGTCCTATTCACACTAGTTACTTAACTTTACTTAGGGTACACATACGATATTTATCCCTTTATGTCTCAAGTCATAAAATTAAGACACATCACAATACTATGCAATCCTATGTCTCACCTTGGTCTATATAACCAAGGGGTTCCTTATGTCATCTCAATTTTTTTATCATTGTATATTTGCATCCTTTGAAAGTACAATTATTCTCTCATAGTTGATTTCTCTTGTGTTTTCATAGAAATTCCTAGATCTTGGGTGGCTATAATCTTCAACCAAATCTTGCATGGTATAGAAAATTTTATACCAACTCTTACATGGTATGGAGCTTGTGGGATTACTTCTTATTAGTCTTAATTAAGAGATCTAGGTTACAAATCTAGGTGGATCTTGAAAATTTGAGTATGTTTTTTTCTTACATCAAATGATGACTTAGAGAATCAAAATCACTTGATAGAAATACCAAATTTGAGGTGTTCAAGAAAGACAATTTTTCCTTTTGGTTCATCCAAATTGGACATCTAAAGTTAGATCTACAAGGGTTTGAATTTGGGAGGTGGTTGATATATCCAAAAGGTGGCTGCAATTTTGGAGCATTTTGGGCCAAACCAAACCCTTTCATTGTATCTAGGAGGCCCAAGAACCCTAAGATTGATTGTCAAATTATCAAATTTGGAGCACTTTAACCCATGCCCTTAGAAATTTTTTTCCTTCAATCATACAACTTTATTAGTATAATTGTACAATTGATGTCGTCATTATTATAGTTAGTAGAAAAAATCGTATGAGACGGTTAATTTTTTTCTAATTTTTAATCATTTTTTTAGAAATTTTAAAATTGAAAAAAATAAAAAATAAAAAATATTACAATCGGGTACTGCAAACCATAGTACCCTATCCAAACAAGGTATTGAGATTTCTAGTAGGCACCATGTGGAATCATGCCATTGGCCCGCTATGGACCCATGGACATTTCATCGATGACATAAACAATCAATGAATATTCTATCAGGTTCTTAGAATGTTGACGAAGAAATTAGATAGCATTTTTGTGGTAGCAAAATATATCAAGAAATATTCCCCAAAAGAATATTTCTTGAAAATCCAATAAAATATTTTACACATATTTGAAAGACAAAATATTCCATTTAGGAAGGGATTATTCTATTACCAACAAGGAGAATATTTTGATGGCTTTGAGCATATTCTCTGCTAACATCAACAGGATGTCAGTGTGAAATCAATATATCGCCTAGTCAAGCCAGTCCCCTTCTCCATTGCAATTTTTAATTTTGCAATCCAACTTTAGAGACTCATAACTCAATCATCCAACCCCAAATTTTGAGCATTTTTTTTCTAATTGAGGGTATATTTTTTTGCTCTTCATAGTGGTGCTACAAGTTTTTAATTTTGATGTCTAGTTTTCCTAGAAATTTCAAATTCTCATAGGTGTTGTTGAAATATTCCAATTTTGGGAACTTCTAGGGCTTCATTCTCTTTCCTATGGTAACATTTTTTGGTGTAGTTTTTTTGGAAGTGCATCTTTTTTATGTAACTTATAGTGGTGTGATCAGATTCATTTTATTTTTTGTAAAATGTGTACTTTGATTTTATGGCTAAATTTGGCATTTGTATGTACTTAAATCAAGTCCACTTTTCTATTTTTGATAAGTAGCACTTGTAATTGCAGTGAGTATAATGTTCCAAGATCATATATTCTAGGGGGATTCTTGATTGATTAATTTTATGGGGGTAATCTTGTGGTGATTGTTTTCTTTCTTTTCTTTGTTGTGTGTTCTTGCAAATGGGGAAATCTCAAATTGAGCTCCCAATTTCATATAATTATGCTTCATGGAGAACCAGTATTAAATTATCTCATGATAAAAATTTATCTAGGCTATCTAAATGAAACCATTTGTGAACCTACTAACGCTAATTCAAAGGAAATATGGGAGATCAATCATGAGAAAACACTTGGATGCATATGTTCATTGAAATATTGTATAATAAAACTAAATAATATTAGGGGATATCAAATTGATAATGATTTGATGAATCTTTATCTTAAATGTTTTGACCACATCCAAGACTACATCTCCAAGATTAAGCAACTAAGAACACAACTAAAAGATTACAATATTATAAGGAGGATTTACAATTGATTCTAAATGTGTTATCCAAGCTTGGTCTTGAGTATTCAATATTTTTTTCGGCTTTCATACCCATTAGATTTCTATGAGATAAACATATGTTAATCTTGTAAATTAGGAAAAGTGATCCTAGATCTAATTAGGCTAACTAGGATTATCTCCTTTTCATTTTGACTCCACATTAAAACATAAACCAACTAGGGTTTTATGATTGGCTTGCTCCCACAAGGGAGAGCCAATCTCCTAGGGTTTATGTTTTCTTGAGTTGTAAAACATATGAATTTGGTGTTTGATTTAATAAGCCTATTTGACATATAACCCTAGATCAAAAAATTTAATTTACCACATGGATGAAAATGAAAAGTAACAGAATAGCCTCAAATCTAAGAATGAGATATTGAGAGGAACATGTGACATAAATTTGAGATTGAATTGCAAGGACAAGGGAATGGGATGCCCTACATTGGCTTCCTCTTTCAGATCTACAAAGTCTAAGATGCAGGTTACAATCTATTCCATGTTTTCTAGAACTACATCTTGCTAAAACTTCCAGATCTGGCCTACACACATGAAAAGAGGGGGAAGGTTGTGTTGTATAGGGTCTTGCCTAAGTCAAACCCCATTTTGGTATTTATGTTGCGAAAATGTGTCTCAACCTTGTAATTAAAAAGGGTCTATTATTGATAGGTGAGCATGGGGGGTGTAGGGGGTACCCCCTACAGGGTTCAAGGACCATGCACCTTGGCAGTGGTTCGGGGGAAATGCCCCTGAAAACCATATTTTATGTATATGTTATTATTGTAAATATGGACTGTTTATCATTAAGTCTCAGATATGATAGAGGATATTTTGTTGGCTTTTCTTTCCCTAGAAGCCAACCCTATTTTATGAGGGCATTGTATTATGGTTGTGCATTATGATGTATTTTGAGAGTCTAATAGCAATCGTGTTGCCTCTAGATCTCTGGTTGGTGGTACTCTTGTGAGAAGCTTGATCTACAAGTATATTATAATCTTCATGATTTATGAATAATATATTGGGAAAATTTTGGAGTGTGGGATTTTTCTTCTGAAAGGGTTTTCCCCACGTAAATCATTATGTTTTGGCACATGCATGATATTTATGTTTATTTCTATTTAATTTTTGTAACTATTGTAAAGATCTATAGAGTTTTGCATTATCCTCCTTTCAAGATTAGTATAGGAAATTGTTCTACTACCTTATCTTCCTTACAATTTCCACCTCCACATATAACAAGTGGTGATGATCAAGAGGGCATACCCTAGGTTGAGTAGAGGCCAAAAAATGATAATTGATAGAAATGATAAATAACAATGTTACCTTGATGTAAAATCCAAGTGATAAAGTGTTGTCACACCATAGGTTGCCACAAATGTTGATAGATATATGTCTTGATTGCTTGATAGACCTGCAAAAGGTTAGTTCCCAAAACATAATAGCTTGTTGTAGATAGCATGTAGAGGATAACTCAATACATCTTCATAAATTGGCATGATGGATAATAATAACTTCTTGCACAAAATTTTCTCCATTATTCTTGATGTCTTGTAAGCTTAAAAAGGTTAATTTTCATCGGTCAAGGAAGGAAAAAAGACATTAGTTTTGCATCCAACTAGAAATGTAACACTTCTGTAAATTATAGGGACAAGAATCTTGTTAGGACGTTAGCATAGCGTGCGCACGTCCCTGACCTAAATTCCTCCATTAACATAAAAGGACAAGGCCACATAGAAGGAATAAGCTAACGCCGATGGGTTTTGTACCACCCAACTTATAGTTTCTAAAGTGAAGGAAAAATAAATGGGGAATTTGCTTAGGGTGAAAATTCGCACCATTACATTTTTCCCCCACTTTAGCAATCATATGTTTCGGTGTGAATACAAGCTAAAGTAGAAAGAGATTGAAGAGAATATACCCATAGCATCTAGGAAGCAGATATTTGATCTGACGCACCTAGACATGAAGAGAGAGAAAATGCTCCACAAGTTCTTGGTCCTGCAAAGCTACAAGAGAGAGGAGGCTCCACAGGTTCTTGATCTTGCAAAGCAAGTTGTGATCTCACCACAAACATGTTAGGCTACAGAAAAAACATGTTAGGAAAAAAATCATAAGACACACAAGTCGGCATGACAAGACACATCTTGATTAGATACACTGACCAGATAAACCTATGACTATTGCAAACTCAGTTGCAAGACAGCCACAAACAGACAGGTCTAGTTAGGTTGCCCCTAAGCTAGATGTGAGGATATACGATGTATGACACCAAGACACATCGACATCGAATATCAAATAAAAGATACACATTTTTTGTAAAACACTAGAGAATGCAATTGAAGGAGAAGTTTTCAAAGGGGGTTTCTTTAGTAGGAAACCCTTCAAGACACCAAGAGGTCCATTCAAAGGAACACTCTGATTGAAAGACACCACATTTTATGCAAGTTATTCTATCATCAATGAATCCTTTTGAAAGATCCTTTCACCAAGGAATCCATTGGAAAGAATTCTCCTTCTCAAGGGAAAGTTTTCAAACTCTTTCATTTTAGGAAAAGTGCTCCTTTTTTAAAGGCAAGTTTTTAGATCCTTTCACATACAATATTCTTTTCAAAAGAAAATTTCATCCAAAATTCTTGAGAGAATGCAACATTTTGGAAAATGACAGGTTTCAATAAGGGATTCTTTCATCAAGGAATTCATTTTTGTTTAGGATGAAAATAGGGTTTGCATCAAAATGAATAGATCAAAATGATGAACCACTAATTCTCACCATAAAAAATGTAATTATTTATATGATATGATGCAAATAATAATAAAAAATCAATCCTAACCATTATAGAAACAATAAGGGAAGTTTTGAGAGGCTAGAATGGTGTGTACCTGGCTACAAGAAGGTTATTTTTAGGTCACAAAGGACTCATTCGCCTTTATTGGCCAATGGGTACCTGTTAGGGTTTTTGAAAACTGAGATCTAGGTTTTGTTCTTCAAGATCTGCACTCTCAACTCCTTAGTGATCAACTCTTGAAAACTCGAAATAAATTATGTAGCCTTGTTTTCATGTTCTTGTAATGTAGGTGACAACATTGCAACTTGACAACTTTGACAATTTTTCTCCAAATCTTGCTCTTCACTTGATCTTCAACCTAGAAACTTGCAAACACATATTCAAGAGGAGAAAAACTTGTTGATTGTTAGAGGATAGGGGTTTTCCTTAGTCAAACCACTTTTAGGGAATTAAACCTTATGATGAAATAATGAAATTGGAGCATGAAACATGAAAATGAAACAATAATACTTTGGAAAATGTCTTGGAATGTAAATCTGTAACATGAAGTGGCCATGAAGAATGTAGATCTTGATCTTGAATTGGATGTCAAACAATGCTTGCAAATATATCTTCAATGCTACATCAACACACATTAGCTCAACCACATGTGTCATGCACTATGCCTTTGACATGATGATATAATCTTGAATTGTTGCAATGAAACTTCACTAATCTACCTTTGAATGTCATTGAAATGCTCTTGAAGTGCTCTATAATTCTCTTGTGAATGTACTCTTGATTGCTTATGAAATTCTAGGATGAAACTATGTAAATTAACCTTGTATTTATACTAAATCTAAGCATTAACCCTGAAATTCAAATAAACCAAGCTGACATCAGATCTAGAATTGAAAATCATTAAAATAACACCACAATTAAATTCAAAAAGTGGTGTCCTATGTGAGGAGGACCCATTCACCACCATGGGCGAATGGGTCCTAGCACAAATTTTTGGGACCATGCTTTGGGGGGTGAAATAACATAAAAAACCCATGTCAAATATGCCAAGAAAGGGGTGTCCTATGTGAGGAGGACTCATACAACAGTAAAGGCGAATGGGTCCTAGCACAGATTTCAAGGACACCAAATTTTCCAAGTTAAATGTCATGGAATATCATCAATGGGTGTCAGGATAAATAATTGAAAAATGCAATTAATAAGGCTTAGATTTGAATTAAAGGGGCCCATTAGGCTCAATTAATTAATGAAACCCTAGATAAGTGTGAAAATGTAATACAACACTTTACAACACCCTAAATAAGGAAAATTTAAGTACATTTTAGTTAAAAGGGGCCCTAGACTTAGCGTGAATGTGTAAAACACATTACAACCCTAAATCAAGGCATTATTAGGTTAATTAATTATTAATTATTTCCAAATGTAGGAAAAAAGGATACTTTTTCTATTAATACATTTCCCCACTCTAGTGAGAGTTTTCCCCCATGACAAAATCACACTAAAGTAGACATTCATGACACTTAAGTATGCAACACTAACAAAGATACATAGTCATACCTTATCAAAGACCAAGAAAATAAAGAAAAACAAAGGATCAAGCACAACCATTCCAACACAATGTGGAATGGGGTTTTTTGTTTGTAACCTACATTGCTCACTTTGGGGTAGTGGAACCTTAGTCCATCCACTAGGTGAGTTATCCCAACCATGCATGCTCACTCTAGAGTAGTGGAACCTTAGTTCGTCCACTAGGTGAGTTATCCCAATGACATGGAAAATGAGAGAGTCATATTAGCCTCCCATACCATACCAAAATTATCCTACTAACATCCTTGATAAGTTACCATAATGCTATGCTTTTGAACATCTTTGAATGTCATGTCTGTAAGTTTTTGTTAAAGGGTATTTTTCTTTGTTCATGTAAGGTCTTATTCTTAGGGAACATTGTGCCTAATGTCTCCAAGAGAGGAAAAGTCAAAGAGTATAAGATCACCACTTATGGGATGCCTCTCGTTTTGCACCATGCCACTAAGGGAGATCGTATGCTTAGAAATATCACACTCTTGGAGGACATCAAGCCCAATGACACCACCAAGAAAAGGACACAACACAAGAAGAAAAAAAATTGTGCCATGAAATATGCTAAAAGATTTTATCGATGTATGCCCCCACTTTAAAGAGGTTGCTAAGACCATTACTATGAGAAATTGCTTTAAAGTAGCCAATTTTTTCTCCTAAGACACGAGAGCTTTCCTCATAAAACCCTATGCCAAGTCATATGTTTCAGAAATAAAGCTACGCCATTAAGTAGGAAGGAAGGGTTGCCACCAAAAGCACATAAGGGATCTATGGATTTGGGGTCAATATGTCTTTGCTACAATGTTATTTTTAGAGCTCAAAACTGCCATCATTTCCCAAACACTCATAAAACTAGAAGAATGACACAAACAGAGTGAAAAAAAGAAAAATCCTTACGGTTCAACATGGAAGAGACCTAAATGTATCAATGCCTTGCGTCATCCAAAAAAGGAAAACACAAGACAAAAGAAAAGATAAAGGAAATATTTTGGGCCAACCTAGAAGAGACCTAAATGTCTCAACTCCTTGCTCATCTCCATAAGGAAAAAACAAACAAAAACAAAAAGATAAAGGAAAAGCTTTTGGGTCAACATGGAAGAGACCTAAATGTCTCAACGCCTTGCGTAATCCCCAAAAGGAAAACACAATACAAAGAAAAGATAAACGCCAATCCTTTGGGTCAACATGGAAGAGACCTAAATGTCTCAACACCTTGTGTCATCCCCAAAAGTAAAACACAAGACAAATGAAAAAGGTAAAGGAAATATTTTTACGACATATAGAAGAATGCAGGAAAAGAGAGATAGAGATACATCAAATGAAATGTCATGGGGGATCACATTATGCACATGCAATCACATAAAAGAACATGAAAAGGAAAAATACTAGTAGGGAACATGCGACTCAACCTAGAGCAGGTCGTTCGCATCCTAATCTCGGTTTGTATAAACGAAAGGCGGAAAACTAGCCAAAGGGACAACAACAATTGTCGAACTAGGGGAAGCGCCAAGTTCAACACTCTTTTTATGAGACTTGTCATTTAAGTTCATAGAAAAAGAAAACAATGTGTTCAATTCATCATGCATTTGTTCATCAAGCATTGCAATATCAATGTCATCATCTAGATTAATCATAACAGGAGGTCGAATGACAATGTCCATGGAAGTCTCTTGTTTATGTTACGGTGAGGGTGTAGAATCATCATGCATTGCATCAGGTAAGTTCATATTTTTATTTTCTATTTTGTTTGTGTCTTCTCTATTTTGTAACATATGAGAAATAGCATGACATCTACACCTATGCTCTCTAGCATTTCGATTCAATTTCAATCTATTGTCAATTTTTGTATGTGTAAGAGTGGGTTTTTCAATCATAGGTTTCTTCTCTTCCTTGGGAGGAATGGAAGAAACAACAAGAGATTGTTCAATCACTTTCTCTTTAACTTTGTAAATTTGTTTTATTTTAGGAGGGACAATGGGATTACTTTCGTTATCCCATGGTCTCTTATAAGAAATTGTAGGAGGATGTGTTATAGGTTGTTCTTGGATGTTTTTGGGTTCAATCATTGCTTCGCCAAGGATAGGTGTTTTAGTCATAGGTTGAGGCATGTGTCGAAGGGATAATTTTGCTATACGCTTTGCCTTGAACTTTTGAGATGATTTGAAAAAGAAATCTTCACGAGGCTTAATAGGTTCCATAGGTTTGGGTCAAAAGAAATCTAATGAAAAGTTCCCTCGAGATGATGTAGTATTAAACCCACTATGACACACAATAAAGATATCATTGCTAAATGGAAACTTTAAGCATTTATGTACAACCAAAGGGATGACATTCATGGAGCGAAGCCATGGATGGCCTAACTTCAGATGAAATTGTTTCGATTGTGGGATGATGGTGAATGAGACATTTAATGTTTTTGGTCCAACTTTTAAAGGAAGATCTATTGAGCCAATTGTAGGACAAGAAAAATCATTATGCGTCTTGATCCATGCTTTTGATTTGTCATATGTATCTTGATATAGTTCATCCACAAATAGAAATTCTTTAGTGACCACATTCTCTCCACAGACGGTATCAATTAATATCCCATTAGTGGGCTTATCATTAATTTGGCCAGCTATGTAAAGAGGACCATCAGGGGCATGTTTAAGTATATCGTTTTGTGAGAAAGAAATATCAAGAGGATTTTTAGTTGAGCCCTTACGAGGTCTAGTTGAACATTAAATGCTACCACAACATTCGTAGAACGTTGTTCAATAGTATCCATGTTGTCATCATCTGTGTCAACATTCATCACATCATTTTTCATTTCACTAGCTTCAATAAAGTTGATTGTGGCATGTATGTCATTATTGTCTTGTTTATTCAAGTACTCATGAAAGAAGCAACTAAGGCTATAGACAATTTGTGTTCCATTTCCAATTTTAAGCACTTTCCTTAGATTTTGTATAATAAGAACCATGCTAATGTCTATGCTTTCACTAAGGATATGGTCTTGTAAGTCTTTGAGTTTTTCATCTAATCTTTTTATGTCTTCTTGTGATAAATGGACATTAACCACATTAGTGTAAATCATGGGAAATGAAGTATGCAAGCTATGAGCCTTAGAGGGTTGATTATCAACACTATTAGAAAGAGAGCTAGAAAACTGAAGATCCACAGAAAGTGAAATATCATGGGATGACATGAGCCTCAAACTACATCTTACAATAGTATTGCTAATAGGACACCAACTTGTAAAGCTCATACAAGTTTTACAAACCTAGTGTGCAAACCCAAAATGGAAAGAGGCAATGCAATGACCTAGAATGAAATACAATTTTTCAGATTCTAAACAATGCAAGTTACTGAAAATGAAATGTTGTAAATGTAATTTTGAATTTTGACAATGCACTAAATGAAGAAAATTAAGCTAGATTCAATGAATTTGATGAAACAACAAATCATAAAATTGAAATATAAATTTAACAGGAGCAAACAAAAGCCTAAAGTAAAGATTTCAGATTCTAGAAAATGAAGAACAACACTTGATCAGGGACTCATTCACCTTTAGTGGCGAATGGATCCTAAATGAGGATTTTTGAAATGTTTTTGCTGATTTTTAAGTGTTTTTAAGTGAGTTTTAGATGCCAGAAAATGTAGGTCCAGCCTGATCAGGGACTCATTCACCCCAAGTGGCGAATGGGTCCTAGATTAGGGTTTTTTTAACTATTTTTGAATGATTTTTAATCTTTTTCTAATGTCTTTGAGTTCCAAGTTTGTAACAATAACCTTCTATTTCAGATTTTATAGAAATGAAATATGAAATGCAAGGTGAAATGATGAATGTAAAGACCTAATTTGAAATGCAATTTTGTTTTGATTTTCAAATGCAAATTTATGAGATCTAAATGATATTCAAGATGACTTATTTGTTTTGATATTTTTCATATTTAGAGAATGCAAAGTAATGCAATTCTAAACACTAAATGAGATGCAAGTTTGAATGCAAAGTAAGAAACCCTAAATGAGATCTAATTCAATGTGAATGAAATGCAAATAAATGCAAGAATCTAAGCTAGGATGAGAAGAAAGACTCCAAGATCATAAAATTACAATAATCAATAGGTCAGGTTCACCATTATGTTTAGGATGAAAATAGGATTTGCATCAAAATGTGTTGATCAAAATGATGAACCACTAATTCTCACCACAAAACATGCAATTATGTATATGAGATGATGCAAATAATAATAAAAAAATAAATCCTAACTATTATAGCAAAAATGAGGGAAGTTTTGAGAGGCTAGAATGGTGTGTACCTTGCTGCAAGAAGGTTGTTTTTAGGTCACAGAGGAGTCATTCGCCTTTACTAGCGAATGGGTCCCTATTAAGGTTTCTAAAAGCTGAGATCTGGGTTCTATTCTTTAAGATCTGAACTCTTTGCTCCTTGGTGATCAGCTCTGAAAAACCTAAAATAAATATTGTAGCCTTGTTTTTCGCGTTCTTGCAATCTAGGTGACAACATTGTAACTTGAAAACTTTGACATTTTTTCTCCAAATCTTGCTCTTCACTTGATCTTCAACCTAGAAACCTATAAACACATATTCAAGAGGAGAAAAAATTGTTGATTGTTAGACGATAGGGGTTTTCCTTAGTCAAACCCATTTTAGGTAATTAAACCTTATGATGAAATAATAAAATTGAAGCATGAAGCATGAAACAATAATACCTTGGAAAATGTCTTGAAATGTCAATATGAAAACTAACATGAAGTGGCCAAGAAGAATTTAGATCTAGATCTTGAATTGGATGTGAAAAAATTCTTGCAAATAGATATTCAATGATACATCAACACACATTAGCTCAACCACATCCTTTGTGCACTATTCCTTTGACATGGTGATATAATTTTGAATTGTTGCAATGAAACTTCACTAATCTGCCTTTGAATTCCCTTGCAATGTTCTTGAAGTGCTTTATCATTCTCTTGTGAATGTACTCTTGATTGCTTATGAAGGTCTAGGATGAAACTATGTAAATTAACCTTGTATTTATACTAAATCTATGAATTAACCCCAAAACTCAAATAAACCAAACCGATATCATATCTAGAATTAAAAATAATTAAAATCCTGCCATAATTAAATTCAAAAGGGGTGTCCTATGTGAGGAGGATCCATTCACCACCTTGGGTGAATGGATCCTAGCACAAATTTCTAGGACCATGCTTCGGGGGCTGAAATAACATCAAAAACCCATGTAAAATATTCCAAGAAAGGGGTGTCCTATGTGAGGAGGACTCATTCACTAGTAAAGGCAAATGGGTCCTAGCACAAATTTCAAGGACACCAATTTTTCTAAGTTAAATGTCATGCAATATCATCAATGGCTATCATGATAGATCCTTGAAAAATGTAATTAATAAGGCTTAGATTTGAATTAAAGGGACCCATTAGGCTCAATGAATTAATGAAACCCTAGGTAAGTGTGAACGTGTAATACAAAAATTTACAACACCCTAAATAAGGAAAATTTAAGTACATTTTAGTTAAAATGGGCCCTAGACTTAGTGTGAATGTGTAAAACACATTACAACCCTGAATCAAGGCATTATTAGGTTAATTAATTATTAATTATTTCCAAATGTAGGAAAAAGGGATGCTTTTTTTGTTAATACAATTATAAAAAAAATTGATGCCAAGGAATCCTTTTCGAAAGAATTCACCAAGTTGAAAATTAGAACATCACGATAGCCCCCCCTTACGATGGTGTGTGCTACAAAAAGGAGCACATGACATCTTAAGGAGAGAAAGGAGAGGAAAAGATGTGGCAAAAAACATGTGATGAGATGTATTTTGTGGTATGTTGTCACACACACATGAGGGACAACACATAAGAACCACAACATCAAGAAGCAGATAGAGATGAAGAAATGGAGAGAGAAAAGGGGATTTGAGAGTTTGGGTTAGATCTATTCATAGATACGAATAGATATAATATGTTGTATGATGAACGGTCATCAATTCCTGAAGTGCTCAGATTGTGAAGAAGAGTACATGAAGACAAAATGAAAATAAAAATTGGGTCAACATGGAAGAAGGCCTAAATTCCCCCAACACTTTGCATCATCCCCAATATCAAAAATCAAATTCACAACATATAGAAGAATGATGATACACATAGAGGAAGTTCACTAAGAAAAATTAACGCATATATCCAAGTACCTACAAGGGTAGTAAAGTCCTCCAGGAAGGATCACAAATACAATAAGAAAGGCACGAGGAAACAAAAACACACAAACAATCTAATCTATAGATAAAGAAGAGGAACCACCCTACTCCTGATCAAGTACCAAGTCATCCTGCTCCCAATCTAGATCATTATAGGGGGAGGGTGGATGGGCCTACAAGGGCAGGATAGCAAGGGCAGTACCCTTCGACTCACCTATGAAAATGGCCAAGGAAGAAGGCCCCTCAAGGTCTTCTTTGCTAAGCTCATGTGAGGCAAAGTTCATTGATATTGCAAATATCGAGGACCAAGTAGAGATATCATCCACCGAATTAAACATGCACTTCACTGGAGTGTCATGTGTCAATCGGGTGGAAGAAGGAGGCACCCAAGATCCACTACCAACCTCATCAAGAGGGGTAGTGACAAACTCAGGGGATGTAGGGGTTGCCTCCATCATGAGGATGATGCAAGCCAAGAAAAAACTCACTTTCGAAGAAGGTGACCCCTTCATTTGACCTCCACTCGAAGCGAGGTCATCCAATAGCTTGTGCTTTAGTAGAGGATGCAATATCCCAATAGAAGTGGAAGGTGAGGAGGAAGAGGAAAAGGCCACAACAAAAACCACCATGGCATTCGACATGTCTATGGGTTGAGAAAATGGAGGGATGTCTAGAAGGGAAATCAAAAGAGGGGGCTCCACAAAGGGAGTGATGAAAACCTACACCGTTTTGGAGTGAGGGTCATTGGAGCCTATCAGGGGAGCCAAAAGTAGAATAGAGGTGATTGGAACTGAAGTAGAAATAATAGAAGAAGATAAAACAAAAAAATAAGATATAGAAATGAGGGCCACTGGTTCCCCCTCCATCTTTTGCGAGGGTGCATGTTCAATGGTGAGAGCCTTTCTCCTACTCTCGCGCTCATGTGCAAGCCAATTATGTCAACTATGGGTATTAGAAGACACGACCTAAGAAAAGGTCAGAGGTTGTTGCTCAACTACATTAGTATCCTTTGCAACAATAGCCAGTGGAAGGGTAGGCTCTGGGGTAGGAGAAGGAGGAGGAAGCACAGGGGTAGAAGCAACTACAGGAAGAGAGATAAAAACCAACATCTCAACAGTGGGCCTCTTCATGTTCTCTACCTTAGGGGTAGGTAGAGAAGTAGTAGGAGGCCATGGAGGCCGAGACATAGGAGCAGCTCCACGAGGACCTTTTCCCTTTCCATAGACAACGAACCTAGGAACCGTGGTCAAGATAGGAAGGTCAAAGACCTACTACTTCACTTTTCTCCATGTGGGCACCATCGCACTTACCGTGCAATGGATAGGAGCAAGAGCCAAGGGCACCACAACAGGGTGAGAAGCAAAAGCTGGAGCAAATGATGCAGAAGGAGAAGGCCCTTGAGTGTGAGCAAGCTTCTCTTTCCCATTTTTCCAAGCAAAAGAAGCATCTTGTTGTTGCACAATCATGGAACCTTCACAAAGACTGCATAGGGAGATACTAGATAACTAGCCTTCAACACCTTGACCCCAGTCTTATAATTAATGTAATCCTTATACAACAAATCTGCCCTAGGGGGGAGAGATTCAACCAAGGTAGGCCAAAAGTGATCGAGTGTGAAACCCCCATGCCACACCAACTATTTATAACTAGTGTCATGTACAAAACCTTCATGAGGAATTTTAAACATTTATGAACCATAGAGGAAACATCATTCATAGAGGTCAGCTAGGGGATGCCCAACGTAACTCAGAATAGGTCAGACTCTAGAATGATAACAAACGAAGCATCAACAGCCTTGGGTCTGACCAAAATTCAAAGAGAAATAGAGCCCAAAGGGGTGATGGATAGTCCATCATATGTACAAAGGGTGGTATCTGACTCTTCGTACCTCTCCCTATGCCAGTCGTTTATGAATAGAGTCCCCTTTGTTATCACATTGACCCAACTTGTCTGATCAACTGAGATGCCAGTTACAACATTTCCATTGATTTGGGCAGGGATGTATAAAGGGGAGAGCTCCTTATTGAGAGGCTCATCATGTGAGGTAAATGTTATGTCAGGTGCAACACTAACATTTTTGAAAGGAGGGATACACGTGAACGAAACCATGTTCACGTACTTAGATGGAACTAACTCTAATGATGTAGATAATTGTGTTTCCAAATTTATAGAATGAGAGGGAAACAAATTAGTATAGATTTGTAGTTCACTATTAGCCTTTGCCACAAATTTATTATAATTTTGTTTCTTTCCATCAAGACGGATAGTCCCATCATCGATGTGGTCCTGAATCTCATGATGCAAACACATGCATCACTCGATATCGTGTCTGTGTACTTGGTGGAATTGACAGAATTGATGCTCGTCGTACCATTCAAGATACAACTTAGTTAGAGGTCGAGGTTCTAGCAATGTGAAAACTTTATATTTTAATAACTTCTTCAAAATAGCAGTATAAGACTTAGATAATTTTGTGAAATTCCTATTGCGCCCTAGGCCCTTGTCCTTAGATGTAGAGACCACATTCGCAATAGCTTTATTTTTTCCAGAAATCAACATTGCAGACCGGCTATTAGAATGGGAGCGCAGACATACCCCTAAACTATGCTACCATCTATTACTATTCACACAACGTGGCACACAGGTGTGAGAAAGAAGGATATTTCATTAAGGAAAACTTCTCTTGCCATGACTTCTGTAAGTTTCCAATGAAAACTTTTTGCACATCTGAGTTCAACAACAGATAATAAATTTGAGAGAATAGCACTTGATATCGAGTGATAAAATTAGTCACCTTCTCTTGGTCCCCTTGCTTACTTTGGACGAGATTCAAAAAGGTCATATTCAGTCTGATGTTAGCTTGAAACTGTCGGAGGAACTAATTTACCAACTAATCAAATGCAAAGATAGAGTTATTCGATAAGGAACAATATCGCTCAAGGGCAGTTTCCTTAAGGGATCTAGGAAAGAGTTTATCCATTAGAGAATCATGGTGGAAGAAATCAGTGCACATAGCATTAAATGTTGAAATGTGTGTTCAAGGGTCTCCACGACCACCATACTTTTCAAATTTTATAATTTCCATCCCTTGAGGGATACGAGTGTTTAAAAAAACAATAGATAAAGGACTGTGTCGGAACAAAGCTTGAAAGATAGGTTGAGAAGTAGCACTAAATAAGTTTGCTAGTTGGTTTTGCATCTGACCCATGTTCTGCAACAAGGAATTTATGACAAGGTTAGAAGATGAAGGACTAGTGGAACCTCTACTAGAACCACTAGAGCCACTAACCCCAATACTAGTAGAGACCCCACCAATAGGACCAACATGGGCTCCAAGATTTCCACCAAGAACATTAGAGCTAGCAGAATTGAGCTCCAAGGGTACCCTATTTACCTTAATGAAAAGGGGTGGTTGAGGACCAATAGTAGTGTTAATGGAAGGGCCAGTCTTGACCATGCATACCAATATCCTAGGCATTGAGAATTCTATCTTTCTTTCAGGGGTCTCAGACCTAAGGTCTTGAGCAACACAAAACATAGGATTATACGATGGGACATGGGTGTCCATTATGCTTGCAAAGCCCTAGAGAAACTCTAGACCTACTTAGTCATTGTCCAAAATAGTTCTTAAGTTGTTAATAACCTTAGTAGCCTTAGTCGTAACTCTTTCTTTTTCCAAATATTTCCCAACCTCCAAAAGCCTTCTATCTAGGGAAAGAAGTTTGTCTACAATAATCTCGAGAGCATGGTATTCCTCCATAGATGAAGTGAAAGGAGAAGTATGAGGTGTAGAAATACGAGGAGCTTCCCCAAAAGGAATAGAGAAACTTGTATCTGTTCTTGAAATCATTTCATCAAAGGTAGGACCGGTAGTGACCTTCTTAGGATCCATCTCTATATGTTGTAAGCTCCTTCTAACGACATTCCCCGAGGTTGTAGACTAGGTCATAAATCTCATAAAGCTTCACAACACACAAATCTATAACACACTAGGACATGAGAGAAAGGTAACACACTAGGACATGAGAGAAAGGTAACACACTAGGACATGAGAGAAAGGTATCCAACACCTAGAAATGAAAACAAGAATTTCATGTTGGGTTCACCAAAAATGTAGAGAAGCGGGATTTGTCACCCCTAAGGCTCCAGGTCATGGGAGAGCCTAAGGGAATGAACTACCCTAAAATTCCTCGGGTTGTTCGACGGGTTGAGAGAGGTTGAAAAGAAGGGAAAACAACACACTGAACTTCCCTTTTGCTAAAAATAGGTGTATATGGAACTAAGTGAGCCGACCTCAAAGGTTCAGACTGCAGACTAGACAACTCACTATCTGAGGATGAAAACATGGGAACTAGACTCCAATGCAAAACACTGGTGTCTCAGGGACATGTTGGCTTCCTGTACAGACAAGGTTCTAGTAAACAAACAAAAAATAGAAAGTGCCTACTAACGACCTGACATACACAGTTTTATGGTTTGATAGCGAAAATGCAAGAAACAAAAAGTACAACAAGAAGAATACTAGAAATTACTCTAATGAAGAAATGATAAAGAAAAAGTAGGAAGATATACCTTTTCACCCACGTTTCGATTCTTCAACTCTAATTCCAAACAAACGAACGAACACCTGCACACATAGAAACAGGAAAAATGTTGGGTTGCTTTTTGAGGTCTACCTCAATCAGACCCCCATTTTGGTTTTCCCACCTCCATAGACAGCTAGATATGCAACGAGATAAAAAATCAATAAAGAAGAGAATAGAAAGTACACTCTCAAATAGAGTGCAAAGGCAGTCTAGATGCTACTTTATGAGACATATGATGCAAACAAGATAACAAGAGAAATATCACCTTTCCTCATGTGCTAGCACTCAAGGTCGAGAGGAAGAGATGACACCACACCAAAAGAATGAAGCTTCATCAACCTGCAAAGATGGTGGAGTTGCAACAAGAATGCTATAAAAGCCAAGCAATATTCACCAAGAAGAAAGCAAGAGCAAGCTTGAGAGAGTGAGAGAGTGAAAGAAATTGCAAGAATGAATGAGAGAATGAGAGAATTGCAAGCCAGAGTGAAGAAGTGAGAGAATATGAGTTTGAATGCTTGAAAATGGAGGTAATAGGTTGATTTTCCTCGGTCAAGGAAGGACAAAAGACATTAGTTTCATAGCCAACCAGAAACATAACACTTCTACAAATTCTAGGGTCAAGAATCCTATCAAGACGTTAGCATGGTGCAAAAACATTTGTGACATAAATTCCTCCATCGACGCAAAAAGACAAGGCCATGTGGAAGGAATAAGTTGACGACTTCGGGTTTTGCATCATTCAACTTATAGTTTCTAAGTGAACGAAAAATAAATGGGGAATTTTCCTAGGGTACAAATTCACGCCATTACAGTTGGGATATTTATTATATATTCATGATGTATGTGGTTCTTGGGGGGTCATGTTGAGTCCTTCTTTCACCACTTTTACATGTTTGTTTGCATGTTTTCTCTCTTTTTAAGAGGGATTTCTCCCTATAGGTTTTTTCCCTTTACTCTATTTGTGAGAGGTATTTTGTACATGAGTACCTAGCAAGGATTTTTTTGTTGAGACCATTCTTTGTATGTTTGTATTTTTTCTTCCTCCCTATGATTCACTTAAGGGGGATGTTAGTGTAGATAGGGTATATTACCTAATTTATTGTCATCTAGGTCATATTCACACTTAGTTAGCTAAGTTTACTTGTGGATATTTTTGTTAATTTACTTTGTGTGTCTCATATCATATGATAATGACATTTTTCATAATACCATTTTGTCATATATTTCACCTTACCTATATAAACAAGGTTTCTCTTGTATATTATGTAGAGGTCATTATATCCTAATTTTATATTGTATTAATTATATGATTTAACATTCATTTCTTGTTATTCTCTATGGAAGGTTGTTTTTAATTGTACATGTGATCCTAGCTACTTGTGTCTATTGTATGGCTCTTACAAAAAATAACAAAAGTGCCTAAAATCTAAATTCGATCCATCATAGTGAGGAGAGTGAGCTAAGATCTAGACCTTTCCAGGTTCGATGTTAGGTAGGCACATCTAAATTGATACAATGACATGATAATTTTTTATGTTTAATTTCCCTCAAGACCCCTACGAATCCATTTAGTACATAGTGTAATACATTTTCGATGGATTGAAAGAAAATCCAAGTCACCAATATCATGGAGAAGACACTAATATTCCTAAGCAACACAATGAAATCATTGGTTCCCATCACTAGAGGACCAAAAAAAGTCTTTAAGAAGTATTTTAATTTTTTAATGGAATTTCAAGGGAACTTAAGTGGAATAGTAAAAATGTGTGACAACCAATATTTTAGAACAAATCTAGAATTTTCCAACCAAAGAAAAATGTTTATTGATCTAGTAATTAATTGTTATTCTCAATCTTGGCAAAAACAACTTTTTGAAGAGCAATGGGAGAAGATTTAAAAGCAAAGGGAATGACAAGAAAATGGAAGAATTCCCCATGAATGATCCATTTTTAACCAAATTTATCTAACCATCTTAGCTTAGGAAGAACATATTGTTAGAGAAGACAATATCTGAAAGCAACATCGAGATAGCCTTCCACTAGTGAACAAATGAGAAAAAATAATGTCTATCATGCAAAATAAGTTTCTAAAATATATAATGAGTTCCTTGCATATATAGGCAAGGTAGAGGAGGTAGGAAGTTGGGACTGAATGATTGGCTACCCCTCCAAATTTGCAACACATGTTTGCTCATATGACAAGTGTTTGAGCATGTGTCAAATGTGCATGAAATAGGTGTCTCAAATGGTGAATATGTGTCTCAACCACATGAAATAAGAAAAAAAGGTAAAAATCCTAAGTAAACTTGAGCTAAGTGTGAATAAGTCAACCTAGAAAGAGTGATATGCTAAATGGATATCAAATAACCCTATTTACACTAACACCCACCCTTAAGTGCAACATAGGGAGGATAAATACAATGATGATGGGTCTTGACTACTAAGCCATGTTAAGTACCCATGTAAAAATTTCTCATAAACAAAGTAAAGGAGAAAACCTAATGGAAAATAA
>VDFB02086793.1:0-12711 GCA_007258455.2 Sequoia sempervirens | reverse complement strand
TATCCAAGTGGGAATTCAACAAATATTTCTTTTTCCCTTCTAGGATTGTATAATTTTGAGTCAGTTAAACATATTGTTTGGATCCAAAATCTTGAAAACAAACATTCAACAAGGACATAAAATTTCAAACCTTTGGAGGAAACAAATACCTTTGAAAAATCCAAGTGTTACTACTTGTCCCTAGGGATTTAATCCCTAGAGGCCTCTAAGTATTTGGGTTTATATCTTAATTTGCTCTCTAAAGTCAACATTAGGGAACTATTGCCTTGATTCTCTTGATTTCCACATAATAGACTCTGTGGGATGAAAATAAATTGAGACATTAGACATTTAGTTTGAAAAGCTAAGCAAGAAAGTGTTTGTGGTAAAAAAAATCCATTAAGCAAAGATACTTGTATATATTGTAAACAAAGATTTTGGCTTCCAAGGGCTTTCTTGCACTTCTAGGGTTTTTCACCTAAAAGGAGAAAGATGGGACCAAATGGACAATGTATACACTCAAAATAAATCAAAAATGGATGAATTATGTCTATATGCAATGTTTAAAAACAACAAATTGATTGAAGGAATGACTTATTAATGCAAAACCTAAAAAATGTAAGTTGTGTGAAAACACAGTGATGTATGCAAAATGACCTAAGAATGCAAATAAACAATGACAAAAATAAACAAGACTGGAGAGGTACACATAGAAACTTAAATGTGATATAAAGAGGTTCTAGAATACTACAAATTTTGTTGTTAAGGTCAATTGGGACACTTATGCCAAGTCGGGCGACTTAGTCCTATTTTGGGGAGATTCTACCGGAATGGGTTTCTGCCAAATGGGTACTTAAAAATGTAAAAATCACTTTTCAAGCCTAGCAGTGGGACTAATTTTCTATAGTTGGTGACTTATTCCACCTAGGAATCTTGGGAAATTTGGGGCAAGAATCTATAGCTTTTGGTCTGCACTTCCTTTCTTGACAGGTGTCTGGTTCAGATTCTATAGAAAACGAGTTGAAAGAGGTCTCCAAGCCTCAATTAGGGATTTGTTGACTTGAATGACTATGATATATTGTTGAACACTTTTTAACACCTTTCTCTTTGAAAAATATGCATACAAGACCTACAAAACACACATGCAAAGAGGGGGAAAAGGGTTAAGAATTAGAGAATAGGGGTTTGCCTTGGCCAAACTCCAATTTGGTAATCAAACCCTACAAAATGAAATGAAATGGAAAGAGAATTATGAATGAACAACATGCAATGTCACAAACTCACCAAACCCTTGATGTTGAAATCTGAAGATATGCAAGAAGATGCTCCAATGGTTGCTTGATAATGCCTAAAATGATTGGTAATTTCTTGGTAATTGCTTGATAATTGCTTGAATGATTAAGAGAATGAATGCATTCATTGAATAATGAATGGGGAATTAGAAGATTGTAGGAGATGAAAAAAGAGGGGAAAACCCTTTTATTTATACTTGATTTTACTAATATTTCTCAAAAATAACACATCACAAGCTGACCTCAATGTCAAGAGAATAAAATCCTGCCAAAAAATTAAAATTATTTTGATTTTTGTGTCCAGTGGGACTAAGTCGCCCCAGGTGGCGACTTGGTCCCACCAAGGAAATTTTAATGGTGTTGGGGATTGAAGTGTATTTAATAAGGTTCAACGGGAATATTCTAAAAAATACACTTAAGTAGGGCCAGAAAGTGCATTAAGGGATCATTTAAACATAAGAAAGAGTTGAATTAGTGATGAAAAGCCTAGAAAAGTGCAAGAGTTTGTTACAAATCTTTACAAAAATTTGAAATAAGACTTAGTAAGTGATAAAAAGGGGTTATTTAAGTGAATTATAATGAAAGGGTCCTAGAAAAGTGTGAAAGTGGGTGACAACACTTCACAACACTTTTACAAGACATCCTAGAATTCTTAATGATTCACAAGGGTCGAAGACTTAATGTGAATGTGTTGGCCACATTACAACATTAAATCTAGGAAAAATAAAGCCAAAACCACTAGGAGGGTTTGAACATGATAAAAAGTAGAAGGGTTACTTTTTTCGTGTACACACATACATACATGCACATGTATTCATACACATGTACATGTATACATAAATACATACATGTATTATTAGTATAGTATACATGTATGTATATGCATACATGTATACATATATGTATATATGTATACATGTATACATATATGTATACATAAATACATATGTATGTATACATACATACACACATACAAGTATTTGCATGTACATACATACACACATACAAATATTTGCATGTACATACATACACACATACATGTATATATGCATACATACATGCATACACAGATACACATGTATATGCATACATACATGTACACAGACACATGTACATGCATATATGTGCATACATACATACAAACTTACACATATATGTACACATATGTACACATATGTACACATACATGTATACACTCAAGTATATATGTATATGTACACATACATACACACATACATACATACATATACATATATGTACATGTATGTACGCACATGTACACACATGTAATCTTTTCAAAAGATCAATATAGGGGACTATGAAAAGTGATTATGCCACTTAGTATATTAGGCCAAATGAATGTATAGTCTTGAGAGGCAACATGCAAGAGAAGATAGGCTTCTTTTGATAAAGGATGAATTATGCATGACGATGTTAATATTAAGGGGAAATTTTTAGTTTTTAAATGTTGTAGTGAAATGCATGACATATGGAGAAGACAAACATGCATTTTGAAAGCATGAGTTAACAGGAAAAAATCTCTAGCATTAGGATTATTTTCACAATCGCCTACATTAAATTTAAAAGAGGATCCTTGTTCTAAACACAATTATAGTCCCAAGAGGATAATGAACAATGTTGTGAAAATAATGCATTTAAAACCCTAGTATGTTTCACTTACATGCATGATGTTGTCGAACCCTTTAGTAGTTACCTTAGATCATGAAAAGTTCTAGAGTAACTGACTTGGAACACATCTAGAAAATGCTTTCCACATTTATTTGATCCAAATCCATTGTCCACTAGTAGCATTATGACATTATCTTGAAGTATTGGTTGCAATAGTGAAGCTTTAAAGATCTTAGAAGTAAGAGTCTATGAAATAATTGTGCACTCTAAAATCTCATTTAAGGAGTTCTTATAATTTTTTGAGGAGCATACCAAATACTAGAGGTGTATTTTTGTGGGGGTATTATGAGAGAAATAATGTCTACCATGCATCATGTTTGTATGAATAGAGGCACATAATGAACTAGTTGTATAAATAAGACATTAAAAGTTTGAATAAAACTAGGCTCGGTATTCAATATATTTACAGTATGGAGAGGTATAAGCCATTTGGAATGTATATAGAGTATCACACATTTGAAACATGTCATGAGATTCACCTTCACCTAATGACATGTGTCATTTATAGAAATATAAGGTGTAAGTATATCATGTGCATCCTTCATAATAAATGTAGCATGGAGTGGAGAAAGATTTCAATTTCTCTCTTGGAGGTATTAGATACAAGTTCATTGCAGATATGGATATGTTATCCAACTAGAATTTGTCTCTGATGTTTTTGAAGGATTTAAATCAAACTTTGGAGTTCAAGATGGGTAGTATCTCGATGATTGTTCAAAGAACATAAAAGGATGTTTGATTTTTCCTATCTTTTTCTTTTAAGTGAAATAAAATTAGATGCATTCTCCCCCTCAAGGTTGGTTCAAAGTTAATTTTGATGGTGTCTAGAGGAATAAGTTGAAATACCCAAATAAAGGTTGGTTTGGGTATTACAATAAGACTATTGCTCTCATTGCCTACTATACTTGTCCCAATTCAAATAATATTGCAAAGGTAGAAGCTGCAGTGGTAAAGGTTTGCCTGGCTATCAATTAGGTGATTTAACAACTCCTAGTTGAAGAATATCCTCTTCTAATTGTATTGAAGATATGGATATGTTATCCAACTAACATTTGTCTCTGATGTCTTTGAAGGATTTAAATCAAACTTTGGAGTTCAAGATGGGCACTATCTCGATGATTGTTCAAAGAACATAAAAGGATGTTTGATTTTCCCTATCTTTTTCTTTTAAGTGAAATAAAATTAGATGCATTCTCCCCCTCAAGGTTGGTTCAAAGTTAATTTTGATGGTGTCTAGAGGAATAAGTTGAAATACCCAAATAAAGGTTGGTTTGGGTATTACAATAAGACTATTGCTCTCATTGCCTACTATACTTGTCCCAATTCAAATAATATTGCAAAGGCAGAAGCTACAGTGGTAAAGGTTTGCCTGGCTATCAATTAGGTGATTTAATGATTCCTAGTTGAAGAATATCCTCTTCTAATTATTAGATCATTGAGAAAAGTCAAAAGAGTGATGAGAACATTGGTAGAAATTAAAATATAAAGCTTTTTTTTCACAACAGTATATTTATTCATTGTTACATAGAAGGCAATAAATTGGGTATCTTCCTAATATAGGAATCATTTTAGAATTTCATCAATTAATGGGTAAAAATGGCAAGGTTTTTGATATCTTGGACCTTCTTCATATGGTTAGTTTCATAGGAAGACAATAGTCTTTTTTGTGTTTAATTTGTGAAAACCAAAAGAGAGGTTTAAGGGTTAGACTTGTTGTAGATTGCATAAAATTGTTGAAGATATAAAAAGATTGAACCTTGATTCACATCATTAGATATATGAAGGATGCAAGGTAATCAACTTGCATATCTTCTTGTTGGTATGGAAATCAATTTGGGATTTCATCAATTGACAGGTAGAGATGACAAGCTTTCTAACATCTCATACCATCTTGAGTTGGTTTGGCCCATTTCATGGGAAAAGCAGGAGCCATTTTAAAGATTTACAAATGTTTGATTTATGGCTATTATTCATATAATAGAAACTCAATCTTTTCTAAATGATATTAGAGTAAGGTTTTTGGTATTGAATGATTTGTGTGTTTTTTGATTTAAATATAATATTCAACTTGATTTGTTAGATTTTTGTATGTTATGATTCAATAATATCACTATTAGTGTTGGAGTAGACATCAAAAATTTGAATCAATAATATCACTATTAGTAGGAACAAAAAAATTCCAAATAGTGCAAGGTGTTGCCGTCAAATCGATCTTGATAGAGCAAAGGAAAATATTATACTAGCTACTTCTCCTGGTTCATGACCATAACTGTTACTCCAATTGCCATAACTGTTACTCCAATTGCCACTATGATAATGTCATCTAGTATTTATAGGGTAATTATGATTTTGTTGCACATACAGAAAATAAATGAGAATGATATTTGTGATGGGAGCACTTGCTACTAGAAGCCCATGTTCGGGCCGATGTCTTTACATACATGGGGTGCCAGGGACTAGAAAGTTAACTTTCTCTACAAGGAACAAATCACATGTTCACTTTTAGGGCCATAAAACCTATACTTGAAAAAATAACATTATTTGAATATTCATTAAGTAATTTGCTTCTCTTCTCAATTTTACATTTTTTAACATTTTGTTGATATGGATGTGGTATAGATCATATTAGTAGCACACTTATAGGTATTTAGTATGTTGCAAAGACAAAAACTCTATTAACAATTATGAAGAAGCTCCAGGCTAAAGTTGATGCCAAGGTTATTCATACCTACCGATTTTTAGAGATAAATGGGCTCAAGCTTTCCCAGCTAGAGAATCTCTATAAGGTAAAGTTGATGTTTTCAATTTGCAAGGTAACATATTATTGGGACATTTAGGTAGTTGATTTTTTTTTCTATAAACCCAAAAACTTAAACCTTGAAATTTAAAACCCCAAATTTCCATTTCTATAAACCGGAAACTAAAAACCCCATATTTCTAGTTCACCATTGAAGGGTTTTTTACATAGTTTAACACATTTAAAATATTAAAGCCAAAAAAATAAATCCATTTTAACTTCATGGTGGAAAGGGTTTTAATCACCTAATCCATTCACCTACTCCATCAAGAAATAGAATAAACAAACATTGCTATCTATTATTCCACAAAACAAATCACACAATACTATTAATTTCTTCCATGGAAATCACTGAAACCCATATAGCTACACCATTCATCCAATCAAACACCAACAACACCTCCTTCAATTTAAAATAATTAACCCACACACAAACACCAACGCAATTATCCGCCAACAAAAAAGGTCAAAAACTTGTAACAAAGAAGGAGAAATGAATTTAGAACCTGTGTATTGTTGCTATTTATTGACTCTTGGTGATCTCCTCTTCAGCTGATGACCTCTTGATTAGAAACTATTTCACCTGAGCATGAAAAATGGTTGGGCCCTATTTTTTATTATTATTATGCATGTTTTAGGTTGATACCTTTTCAGTAGAGTGGCTTTCGGCCAAAACCCACTCAACTAAAAAAGGTACCACCACGTTGGTGCCATGTCATTGTCGTGTGGCTTCGGCCGAAAGCCACTTGGTTTGAAAAGGTGTCAGCTGAAAATAGTTCGCTCGGAACTATTTATTTGGATGAAAGTGTGACACACTATTATGCTTTTACCTTGCATGGTTAATTGACTTAGGTGCATATTTATATATGACCTCTAATAGAGTCTATTGGTTTTCAAAATATGAAGAATTTGATGGAGTTAAAGTATACTTGGCTGATGATTATTATTTTTTAATATTGTTGGTCATGGAAAAGTTAGAATCAGGTTTCCTAATGTTAGAATAAAAAGCATTAATGGTGTGTTGCATATCCCTATGTTAACATGAAATTTACTATTTATGAGCAAACTAATAAACATGAGTGTACAAATATTCTTTTCTAATGTAGGTTACAAGATGGTTAAAGGTGTTATGGTGATTGCTATAGGTGTCAAATATGGCACACATTGTATAAGTTTTATGCATATACTGTTGAATACACTAATACTTATGTGAAAAGTGACTCTATGGCTACTTCATTAAAAAAGGCGCAAATGGTAATGGATTTTGGGTAGCCAAGGGTGCTCTTTCTTTTGAATCAAAGTTACTTGTATAAAAGGCTATGTTGTGGCACCAAAGGCTTGGCCACATTGGAGAAAAGGGTCTAAGGACCTTGAAAAATAAAAACCTTATTGAAGGTTTGAATGATTGTAATCTTGATTTTAATTTTTGTAAGCATTGTATACATGGTTAAAAAAATCATGTTGATTTTTACTTGAGTTCTCATAAACCTTTTGGTGTATTGGATCTCATTCATTCTAATGTGTTTGGTCTTATAAATGTTCTTTTGATTGTAACATACACATATTATGTTTCATTTATTGATGATTATAGTAGAAGGACATGGGTATATTTTGTAAAGAGTAAATCTAAAAATTTTGGTTAATTTGAAGAATTTAAAGCAATGGTTGAGTTGCAGACTAGAAAGAAAATAAAATGTTTGAGAAATGACAATGGTGGTGACTTTTCTCTAATTATTTTAATAGATTATATAAAATATTGTGGCATTTCAAGACAAAAGACAACTACGTATTCTCCACAATATAATTAAGTTACAAATAGAGTGAACATGACATTGATGGAGAAGGCTAAGAAGTTGTTTAGTGGTGCCTATTTAGAACAAATGTTTTGGGTTGAAGTTATTGTCATTTTGTTTGCTACTCGATTAACAAGTCTCCTATATTAACTATTTTTGAAAAGATACATATAGAGGCATGGTCAGGTCACAAAACTTCATTGAGACATCTTATAGTTTTTGGTTGCAAGGCATGTGCACACATGCCAAAAGTGAAGTGAATAAAGTTATAGAACAAGGTTGTGAAATGTATCTTCATCAAATAAAATTATGGTGTGAAAGGATACAATATTTTGGATCATGTAGCATAGAAGGTAATTTATAGTAGAAGTGTTATTCTTAGAGAAACAAAGCCTTCTATAAAATTGTAGCCAAAACAAAATAAATTGAAACATGCGATTCCACTTCCTTCTACATCTAAGAAATTTGAATCAAGAACCCTTGATAGAGTAGAAGTTGAGGAGATCTCATCTAGCTTTGAATCTTTAGAAGAGGAGGAAGAACCTCCAACTTAACTTGTTCAAAGGTCTACAAGGCATAAAAAACCACCTAGAATGTATTCATCGAATGACTTGAGATGTATTTTTTATTTTAATAATAACATGTATGAACCCATATCAATAGAAGAGGCATTAGGTATGAATGATGCAAATCTTGGAAGATTTATATGGATGAAGAAATGGTAGCTTTGGAAAAGAATGATAAATGGGATCTAGTAACACTACCTAAAGGATGAAAGCCTTTAGGTAGCAAATGTGTTGAAAATTGAGGTGTTTATGTAGCTTAATACTTTGTAAAACTTTATGATTTCTGATCTAAATATGTATTCTTTGTTACAAATTATGTGTGGGTGATTATCTCATTAATTCATTTTATCATTTGTAGAATGAAGATGAAAGGTTGTAGAAGAATTATACAGGATATTAGAAGATACACAACATATACCATGGAGAAACCCTTTTAGGAAAAAAATCCACCAAGATTCAATGTATTATTTAATCTCTGAAGTAGATTACAATAATTCCAATCCTTGCTTGAGAATGCTTCTTTTGCCTTCACCAAATCTTCTTCACAACCTGCAATAAAACTGATAATAACTCTCTTCAACTTTCTTGAGATAAATAGGAAATAATCAACTTTGTAAACTCCAAAGAGTTACAATTACAAAGCTCAATCCCTATCTCACAAAAGGTATTCCTATCTCTTGCAAGTAGAGTTCTTTCATGAAGAACAATGCCAAAACATGTGCTTCATCCATTTGGGCATCCCAAATTGAAGTCACAACTGAACCTTGATTCCGTAGATATTTTCAAAACTTATCCTCAAAGTAGGCACCCAAGAATGGGCCCACTTAACTCAACCTTCTGAAATATCTTAGCATGCAAAAGAGTTAACTCCAAGAAGCCAACTTGGGTACCCAAGGTGGGTCCAAGTCATTCTCTATTAATTGAAACATATCTCTCCACCATTCATGCAAGAATGGTCATCCCCTGTTAACTGAAGGTAGTCGCCTGTTATCTGTCATGCAACTCAAGTCATTAGTCATGCATTCCAAGTTAACTGAAGTCAACTAGCATTCAACTAAAACTAACTGAAGATAATTGAACCATAATTGAACTAAACTGAATTGAACTAATTCTAAATTGAATTGATCTGAATTGAACTGAATTGAACTTCATTCATGTAAACATCAATCCCTAACTCCTAGGATCTTTACATGCATTCAAAAGTGTTATCTTTTACTCCAAACAATTAACTCAAGGTGAGTTCCACCTTCCATGTGGGTGCCCATGTGCTCCTATTATTTAGGAACTCATCTTGGGTGCCCTCACATGCTCCTATCATTTAGAATTAATTACAAATGTCAATTAACATGATTATTTCATTCAAAATTAATCTCTTTCTAATCCTAGTGTTTGAGAACACTTTCCAAGGGCTTAGGAGATACACAAAATAAATAATGTTTAGGATTGTAATTAAATGGCATCCTATTTCCAACAAAATGGGTGTTCAAGAAAAATATTGGTCCAAATGGAGGTATTAAGAAGTACAGAGCACGATTGGTTGCAAAGAATTAATCTCAAGTCGAGGGTGTTGATTATAGAGAGATAATTTATCTTGTTGCAAAAATGACATCCATTATATTCTTGATTTCTACTTTTGCTACTTATGATATAGAGGTTGAGAAAATGGATGTGCAAACAATTTTCCTTTATAGTGTTTTCCAAAGGAGGATATCTATATGACACAAGTAGAGAAATATGTGGTGAAAGGTAAAAGTAATTTGGTTTGTAAATTGAAGAAATATTTGTATGGCTTAAAATAGAGTCCTAAGATGTGGTACCATAAATTTTATACATATGTATCGATTTTGGGATCTGAGCATTTTAAATCAAATCACCGTGTTTATTATAAAACTAATGGTGTTTGTTTATTGTATTATGTGTTGATGATATGGTATTTATTGATAAAGGGGAATGAATGATTTCATAACTAAAGTCTCAACTTGAAACCAAATTTGAAATGAAATATATTGGAAAACCTAAACACATTCTTGGGATGAAAATCAAGAGATAGAATGAAAAAGTTATGGCTTGGCTAGAGTAAGTATGTTAATTCAATTTTATAGAGGCTTAATATGCAGGATTGTAGACCATCATGTGTTCCTTTACAGTTGGAATGAAGTTATCTACTTCATATTTTACAACATCCCCATCAAAGATGGAATACATGATCAAAGTACCTCACCACAGTTCAGTTGGAATTTTGATGTATGTTATGGTATACATTAGATTAGACATTGCCCAAGCAATGGGAGTTATTTCTAGATATATGTCTAATCTTAGTAGATTTTATTGGGTTATCATTAAAAGAGTCTTCCTATATTTGTAGGGTACCTTAGAGTATTCCTTGCGTTATTAAGGTGATATGGTAGGAGATGGGAATTCTCTTGATATTCATGGTTATGTGGATTCATATTAGGTAAGTGATGTTGATAGCAAACAGTCTATTAGTACTAGTGCTTATGTATTTACTTTATTTGGTGGCGGATGAGTAAGAAATAGGTTGTGGCTATTTTTTTCACTATTGAAGTTGAGTATATAGCATATACTCATGCTTGTAATTTTACAAGCCATTTGGCTTAGGAGATTGTATTTATATATTGGCATAAAATAAGGTGTAGTGACAGTTAGAAGGAAATTTTCCTAGATAAGAACCTAATATTTCATGCCAAGACCAAGCACAGTGATGTATAGTATCATTTTGTCAAAGATATGGTCAAGGATGGAAAGGTGAAGTTGGTTAAGGTAGATACTTTGATGAATGTTGCAGATTCATTAACAAATCTTATGAGCATAGAGAAGTTTAGATGGTGTCTAAAGTATATGGGTCTCAGAATCTCTAGCAATTAAATTCTGATGTTAGAACTCCCTTTTCTCTTGCAAGGTGTTTGAAAAGTGGGATAATGTTAGGAAAATGGTATCTCAACCTTGCAATCACATGAGGTTACTATTTATAGTAAGTTTACATTTGAGCATGACTTGGTTTGATTTTTTTTTAAAAGCTATGATTTGGCTATATAAGAATGCTCATAAAGTTTTTTCATGAGATTATGTCTTGATTTGAATATATTAAATTTCCTATTTTTGAGTTTTGAAGTCCAATTTGAAGGCCTTAGAGTAGTTTTTTTTGCTTGAAAGTGGTTGTAATTAGTGAAGCAATTTTTAGCTTGACGAGCACTTCATGAGCTTTCCAATGGTTCAAACAATTTGTCAATTGAACTCTTGGTCAAAAGCTATGGCCTTTGAAAGTTAAGTCTCCTAAAATAGGATATGTAAAAATGTGTTGGACGCATAAATGAATTGTAAGGGAGAGTTACACATGTTGGTGTGCATGTTGACACATCATAGGGCATCTTTGGTTGGAGATAATATTGGGTGTTTTTGGGTGGTAAATTAGCTCATAGTTTTCTAATACATTTTGACAGTTTCATGTATTGTATCTACTATATATTAGGTGTATGATATGGAGGTTGTGTGTAATATTCTTATAACCATTAAGTCTCCTCTTAATTTTTGGTTGGTGATACTCCTATGAGAAAGCTTGATTTGTAAGTATATTGTAATCTTCTTGATTTTTGAATAATATATTGGGCAGCATTTGGAGTGTGGGGTTTTCTCCAAAAAGGGTTTTCCCCACATAAATCATTGTGTTGTGGTATGGATTCTATTTGTGTTTATTTCTATCTAGTTTTTGTAACTATTATAAAAATCTAAAAAGTTTTTACATTGCCTTCCTCTCAAGATTAGTGTAGGAAGTTGTTTTGCTACCTTAGCTTCCTTATAATTATTAGGGTTAACAAGGTGATCCTCATTATTGGTGAACAATAGGAGGCTACCTCTACCTCTAGTATTTTATAAAACACTCATGTATGCTTTAAAAATGAGAATGGATTTTAAAACCTAAATTTCAATAACATGTAGCATTATGTATTGTTTAGTTAGCAATTACTCAAATGCTATTTTTTTCATAATATGTTGGTTTCTTAATATAGCTATTGAGGGCCAAAATTTACTTATATTGGCCCCTTCTATAGGTCTCAACATTCATTAATCTATAGAATAAGACCTCTTATATCTAGCTAAGTCTACAAGATAATTTTATCAAATAATTCATAATGGTTTACCTATACTTTTGGAACTTCATTAATGATTGGGATGCTTGTCACATTGATTGCACCTGAACCACAAAATCTAAGAAGGAACGTTTCTAAGCCTAAATTAATCCATATATTGGAGATGGTTGGGAATTAAATAGACTATAAATTTTTGAATATTAGTCATGGAGATTTACCTTCAATCCATCTAAATAAAATTTCAAATCCTAATAGAAAGAAGCAAGCTCTTTTTGAGAATATACTAGTTGAATCTCCCTATGCAAGGTTAATATTTAATTTACCAATCCTCTTACACGAGTCTCATCAACACTAATGAATCAACTTTTGAGTTTACACATAAAATAATATGGACCATAAAAGGAAAAACTCTATCCAATATCCACTCTTTGACCATAATATCAAGGCTGCAAGCATTCAATTTATACTTGAAATCAACCAAAATCA
>VDFB02086791.1:0-38310 GCA_007258455.2 Sequoia sempervirens | reverse complement strand
AAATAAATGAATAGAACATCTATGCATTGAGGTCCTCAATAGATTCAATTTCAGTCTTTACCCTCTTATGTTCACCATTTTGATTTAACAATGAAAATAATATGTTACACAATTTTTAAATAATTAAAAAGCACATGTTTAATTTTCGTACAGAGTTGACAAGGAATTGATTTCCTCTTTTATCTTGCTAGTTATTCTCTTTTGTTGGAGTGCTTGTGAGATAATATGGTTTCCAACCAAATGTTTTCTAATTTGGTTTCATCTTAAATTAAATTTTAAAATGTTTGAGGTTAAAAAAATTATCTTTTGAATATTTTATAGATTTAGAATTTGGTGTCATATTTTAAGGATTAAATCAAATAGATTATTTATTGACATGTTACCATCACTTACACTCTTACAACTACCGACTACCAACTTCTTCATATCCCCCATAGTCATATGTTGCTATAATCTTGAAGATTAGTAATGTTGGTACTATGCTTGAGTCTCAACTCTTTCATGAACCTTTGCAACTCCATGAGGTGTAATGAAGACTAGCTCTAGATTCATATGCGCATAACATTAGATAGACCCAAATCAAAGCCAAACTTCATTGGCTTAAGATTGGAAATAGTATATGTGATTTTTTTCTTCTCCATATGCTTCATTCTAAGCATGTAATGTAGAAAACCAAAGCCATTTAAGAGGCAAACAAACAGTTGGCAAAATAGTTAAAAGTGGTCAAGCTTTTGTTTGATATTATACATAGGTTTTCCAAGCCCATGAGTGTTATCTTGCATAGGGACAATCTCTTAAACAATGCTTGATGTGGTTTGTGTTGTCTTTCATATTCCCAATGGGTGGTTTGTGATAGACCATTTCCCAATGATGACTTGCATGAGTTCAAGTCATAATTATGGCTAATGATAAGGATCCAACTTGTGATGGTTTCCTCTATGATTTTTCTATGACTTTCATACATTGTCGAAAATGTGACTATTGTAACAATAGCATCAAATTTAATGTATAAATTTTAGTGTTCATGAACAAACCAATATAAAAGTGAAATGGAGAGCATAAAAAAAAATAGTAAACCATCATAAATCAACATATAACACCAAATGCACATGGAGAAACCATTTCAAGAAAAAACACCACAATCGAAGAAAGGCTCAAGTATATATTAATCTTTGTGAAACAATATTCCATACTCTACTTGTTTCTTCAATCCAACTACACTTTGTGTATTTGTAATAACATGATATGAAACTACTATCGTATGCCTCCAATATATTGAAATGGGAGAGGAAAAAACACATATGGTCTCCCAAAATAATGGTTTACCAAAACTATGGTATCAAGCCATGCCCCACTTGAAGACCATCTTCCAATAAGAGTAGGTCACAATGAATGAACTCGCATTGACTCCATATGAGTGTAATCAATGTATCCATGAGTAAAAAATGTTACTCTCTAATGGCTTATATCTCCAAGTATAATGCTTCATTATGGAGACCACCACTCATGGTTGACCCATATAACATAACAAAGATTCTTTGAGCCCACTTTTCTAGTACCTAGAATGGGGAAAATACAATAAGTTTAAATTAATTTATAACTATCACAATTATGTGTGACCTCCTTAATGAATGATAATTTAAAGTAAATATTTAAAGTCAACAAGGAGAATTAATAATAAATAATAATTTCTTTTAGCAATATGGGCATCCAAGTACCCATTCCAAGAATATTGAAGATATAACATTAATACATTAGGATTGTAATTTGTAATTAAATATCACACTGCCATAGCATTCTCCCACTTGATATTATATAGTACAATCAAATTTATAGGACTCATCAAAGAAATCAAGTACAATATCCCATGACCTTGCACCAAGTGAATTTCTCCATGCTCATTAGTTTCCTAAGGGAATCTACAATATTATCATGAATTTCAACTTTATAGAACTTGACCTTATCATTCTCTACCATCTCATGTATAAAATGATATTGAACATCAATGTGCTTAGTACAAGCATGGTACATAGAGTTCTTAGTCAAATAGATAGCACTCTAACTATCACAACCAATTCTAATCATCTTACAATAAAAACCGCTACCTTCACACAATATTATAACCATGTACCTCTTACTTAGAGGCGTGTGTAGAATCCATTTACGATATTTCAATGGTGGATATAGAAACACTAGGCTACCTCTTACTCATCCAACTCATGGGTATGTAATTATTAAAATTATTTAACCCCCTCTTATCACTTTTCCCTATTCAATAATTAATTTCACTTAATTATTTAATTCCTTTTTCTTCATTTGCCTCTATATTTAATTTAAATAGTTGCATTTAATAAGTTTTAAATTAAATATTCTTTTCCCTTTTTCCATAAATAAATAATCTAAAATGATTATTTATTCTTCCATATCTTTTACCAAATTAAAAATATGGTCAAATATTCCTTCCATGAATTAAATAATTTATTTAATTCCTCCACTACCTTCCCCCCACTTTCTCCTTTCGAATCTAGTCCGTTGATTCCCTCTAGTCATCTTTCGATCTTGACCATCAATTCATAGCCATCCCTAGCCCACTACTTTGTGGTGCATGAATCCTCCATCGCTAATCTTGGCATATTTCTAGAAGATTGATCTCATTCATCCATTCAAAAATCTTTTCTATAAAAGAAGGTCTTCTCCTCCATTTTTGCTTTACAACCACATTCTCCAACATTCATGCTACTGTATCACTGTCACTTGCAAGTGTTTGAATACTTTGAAACTGAGGGCAAGCTCATAAAAGCATATTTGAGGAGAAGCAAGGGAGATAATCAACCATAATAGGGGAGTTTTCTTTTGTGCTTTCATTATTGTTTGCATCCTTTGATCATTTGTACTCTCTTGATTAGATTTGGGATTTGGGCTTAGATCTTAGGTAGAGTGGTTGCTACTTGGTCTTTGTTGTTTTTCATTTTGAATTTCCCCATCTAACAAGCACAAAATCTATTGTATGTGAGCAAACTAATAGATGCAAGTGTGCAGGTAGTATTTTTTGATGCAAGATGTAAGATGGTTAGAGGTGTTATGGTGATTGCTAGAGGTGTCAGATATGGCACATTGTATAAGCTTGATGCATGCATTGTTGAGTGTGATAGTACTATGAAAAAAAAGTTTGTGGAAGAGGTGAGGGTTTCACCTTCAACAAATGGTCAAAGCTTTTGGGTACCCAAGGGTGCTCTTTCTTCTAAATCAAAGTTACCTACAAAAAAAACTATGTTATGGCACCAAAGACTTGGCCACATTGGAGAAATGGGTCTAAGGACCTTGAAAAATAAACACCTTGTTGAAGGTTTGTCTGATTGTAATCTTGAATTCGATTTCTATGAGCATTGTATTTATGGAAAACCAAACAATGTTCAATTTTACTTGAGTTCTCATAAATCTTGTGGTGTATTAGATCTTATTCATTCTGGTGTGTTTGGTCTTGTAGATGTTCCTTCAATTGGTAAATCCACATATTATACATTTTCATTTATTGATGATTATATTAGGACATGTGTATACTTTCTAAATATTAAATCTGAAGTTTTCAATCGATTTAAAGAATTTAAAGCAATGGTTGAGGTGTAGACTGGAAAGAAAATGTTTTTTTTGAGGAATGATAATCGCTGTGAATTTTTCTCTAACAATTTTGATAGATTCTATAAAGATTGTGGTATTCATAGACAAAATACAACTATGTATTCTCCACAACATAGTGGAGTTGTAGAAAGAATGAACATGACACTGATGGAGAAGGCTAGGCATATGATGAGTGAGGCTGGTCTAGAACAAAGTTTTTGGGATGAAGTTGTTGCCACTACCGACTACTTGATTAACAAGTCTCCTACATTGGCTCTTGTTGATAAGACACCTATAGAGGCATGGTCAGGTCACAAGCCTTCATTAAGACATCTTCTAGAGTTTTTGGTTGAGAGGCATATGCACACATGTGCCAAAGGAGAAATAAACAAAGTTGGAGAACAAGGTTGTAAAATGTATCTTCACCAGATATAGTTATGGTGTGAAAGGATATAATCTTTGGGATCCTATTACACAAAAGGTAATATATAGTAGACCTGTTATTTTAGAGAAACTAAGCCTCCTTCTATTGCATTGCAACCAGAACAAAGTAAACAAGAAGATGTGATTCAATTTCCTTCTACACTTGAGAAAGTTGAATTGAGGCCCATGGATAGACAAGAAGTTGAGGAGAGCTCATCTAGATTTGAATCTTCAGAAGAGGAGGAAGAACCTCCAACTCAACTTATTCATAGGTCTACAAGGCATATACAACCACTTGAAAGGTATTCACCCGATGATTGGAGATGTATTTTTGCTTTGAATACTAATATGGATGAATCCAAATTTGTAGAAGAGGCATTAGGTATGAATGATGTAGAATCCTAGAAGATTGTTATGGATGAAGAAATGACATCTTTGAAAAGGAATGATACACGTGATCTTGTACCATTGCTTGAAGGACATAAACCTATTGGTTGCAAATGGGTGTTCAAGAAAAATATTGGTTCAGATGGAGGTAGTGAGAATTACAAAGTAAGGTTGGTTGCGAAAGGTTGATCTCAAGTTGAGGGTGTTGATTATGGTGAGATATTTTATCCTATTGTAAAAATGACATCCATTAGATTTTTTCTTTCTATTGTTGCTGAGCTTATGATCTAGAGGTTGAGAAAATGGATATGAAAACTGCTTTCCTTCATAGTGACTTGGAGGATATTTATATGACACAACTAGAGCACTACATGGTGAAAGGTAAAAGTAAGTTGGTTTACAAATTGAAGAAATATTTGTATGGCTTTAAACAGAGTCCTAGGATGTGGTACCAAAAATTTGATACATGTATGTGTTGAGTTTGGGATTTGAGCATTCTAAATCAGATCATTATGTTTATTATAAAATTGATGGTGATCATTTCTTGTTTATTGCATTATATGTTGATGATATTTATTGGCAAAAGGAAAGGTATAATTTTAGAACTAAAATCTCAACTTACTACTAAATTTGAAATGAAAGACCTTGGTGTAGCTAGACACATTCTTGGGATGAAAATTAAAAGAGATAGAGTGAATAGAAAGCTATGGCTTGGCCATAGTATGTCGATTCAATTTTACAAAGATTTAACATGCAATATTGTAGACCATTGCATGTTCCCTTTTTTGTTGCAATAAAGTTATCTATTTCAGATTGTCCAACATCTCCATCAGAGATGGAAGGCATGAGTAGAGTGACTTACTAGAGTGTTGTTGGAAGTTTGATGTATGTTATGGTTTATACTAGATCAAACATTGCCCAAGAAGTGGGAGTTATTTCTAGATATATGTCTAATCTTGGTAGAGTTCATTGGGATGTAGTTAAAAGAGTCTTTAGATATTTGCATGGTACCTCAAATTATTCCTTGTGTTATCATAATAATATTATTGAAGATGATATTTCCCTTTATATTCATGGTTATGTGGATTTAGACTAGTGGGAAGGTGATATTGATAGCAGATGATCCACCAGTGCTTATGTGTTTGCTTTATTTGGTGGTGCAATTAGTTGGATGAGTGAGCAATAGGTTTCAATTGCTTTTTCCACTACTAAAGTAGAGTCTATTACAACTACTTATGCTTGCAAAGAAGCCATTTGGCTTAAGATACTATGTTTAGATATTGGAATAAAAAAGGGTACAGTGACAATTTATTGTGATAGTCAGAGTGCGATATGTTTATCCAAGAACTCGACATTTTATGCCAGGACCAAGCACATTGATGTACATTATCATTTTGTTTGAGATATGGTTGAAGATGGCATGGTGAAACTGGTTAAGGTAGAGACTTTGATGAATGTCGTTGATTCTTTAACTAAGCCTATGAGCATAAAGAAGTTCAGATGGTGTTTAGAGACTATGGGTCTTTCAGCCCCTAGCAATTAGGAGACAATGTTTACTCCCTCTCATTACTCTTGCAAGGTGTTCAACAAGTGGGAGATTTATTGGGAAAATGTGTCTCTACCTTGCAATTATATAAGGTTTATTGTTAATAGGATATATATATATTTCCTAGTTACACCGATAAGTGTAATATACAATGGGAGCATGGGGTGGAGGGGAGGAGTGGGATGAATGTAAGCAATTTTTTGTTAAATTTTTTAAAAAACTCCTAAATGACCGACATACATTAAATAAATGATATATGTAAATCTAGACCGTTAATTATTAGGTTTTAGATCTAATGGTGGACATTTTGTTGGCCTGTCTTACCCTAGAAGGTAACCCTATTTTATGATGGCATTGCAAGTTACATTTATAGATGGTGATGCATTATGAGAGTTTGATAGTGGTCGTGTTGTCTCTAGATCTCTAGTTGGTGATACTCTTGTGAGAAGCTTGCTCTGCAAGTATATTGTAATCTTTGTGATTTTGGAATATATATTGGGCAGATTTTGGAGTGTGGGGTTTTTCTTCTGAAAGGGTTTTCCCCATGTAAATCATTGTGTTGTGGTATGCATGATATTTGTGTTTATTTTTGTTTAAGTTTTTGTAACTATTAGAAAGATCTGTAAAGTTTTTCATTATTCTCCTCTCAAGACTAGTGTAGGAAGTTGTTTCACTACCTTAGCTTCCTTATAGTGAACTAAGATCCATGTTTAATTCTAAAAATATAGATGTTCATGCTTCTCTTGTTGACATCGATTGAAAATACATGGCCTTCAAGTACCCATACAACCTTCATTGTAGGGTAACTTTCTCAAAAAATATAATGCATGTACTTGGCACAACATTTTTATCTAGTCCATACTGAAATGTCATTTGTAAATTTTTCAAATCAATCTCAACATTTCTATTATTATTGTGTGCACCTTCATCTCTTTCATTTTATGTTATTTTTATTTATCTTTGTCTTTTTAGTTGAGATGTTAACTCCTCTTATGAATTTTTATTTTCTACATGATTTTGAGTATTAATATTCATTACATATTGAACTCTATTCTCTAGTGTTTGTAGCACATGATCTTTTGTAATACAGTTCATCCCTTCATAGCTAACCTCAACATTCCCATGATATTAATGATATCTTTGAACTAATTCATAGTTTCGTGCGTGTATTTATCATGATCTAAAAACAAATTTTGAAATCTTCTTCTTAATTTATGTATTTATTCTCTTGAGATGTTCATGCATGATGTGTTATCATCTAATCTACATGTTCTCTTGTTTCTACTTTAATCTTTTATGCTAACATGTTTTCTTTACATTTAACACATCTTTCTCTATCATTTAGGTTTCAATAATTTCTTACTTCCTCTCTTTGTGCATTAGCCATTTTCTTACATCTTTGTCTCATATAATTTCAAGTATATTATTTTCAATGTTCTCTTTGTTACTCTTTATTTTCAAAATTTAACCTTGAGCAATCCTTAAAAAAATATATCAATCAAATTATAATACATTACAAACAATTAAATGTATTAATAATTTACATTTTATTATTGCATCATCACCACAACTCAAGATAAGGAATGAATACTATTTTAAATTCTTAATAAAAACTTTGAAAACTTATTAAAAAAAGAGTATATATTTGGAAGGGCCTTCTCAAGGTAATAGGGATATGACATTTTTTTTTATAACACAGTGAGAACGTTGTAATTTTATTAATAATATTACATAAAGGAGGTAAAATCACATTAAAATTAGAATATTTACGAAAAGAGAAATGTAGAAAGAAGAGTGAAAGCATTACGTAAGCCAAAATAGGGATATGACTTGTGTTAAAAAGGGTAAAATAATGTATACTTTAAAATGAACAATGTAGTAAATAAAATTCTTCTAAAGTAAAATAAGTTAAATTTTAAATACATAAAATGGTGTCAAATTGACATCTTCATAGTTTTGAAATGGATTTAGAAGACATTTTTCATATTTCTTCATTTCTAACATCTAATTTTTTTCTTATATTTAAGCAATTTAAATGTTTTAAGGAAATAGTTCTCTATATATAATATTCTATTAAATCTAATGTTTATGGTTGTATTTTTTTCCACAATTATATTATAAATTGAATGAATATAATAGATACAAGATATTTTATAAAAATATTATTTAGTTTAATAGCCAAATAATTAATATCAATTTTACACTTTATTCACATTAATTATCCACACTAATTGTATAAAATTCTCATATTACAAAATGAATAGAATATTAATGACAAACACACTTTGAATAAAATTAGTTTAATTACATTAAAATTTTAAATAGTAACTAAAAAATATATTATCAACTCCACACATTGATAAATCTTATATATTTATAATATAGAATTTAATCTATTAATAAGAAATTTGAGCCTCTTTAAACAATTCATCAACATTGCATACACAAATTCACCGGCTTCATCGACGAAAATTCATTTCACCAAAAAAAATTAATTGTATGAATTTTTTGAAGGTTAATTTTCCATGGCCATAAATTTTTCTAGTTACAAAAAAAATCAAAATTTTAAATTTAATTTAATTTTGAATTGTATTGTGATATAGTTTGTTTATTCTTTTAATTAATTTACACATTATAATTATATTGTATATAATTTATTTATCCTAAAAGTATTAATTTAATGTATTAGTGATTTTTAAAAATTCTTGATACCTCTTCCTTCCTTATAATGTTTTACTATTATAATATAAGTTGTCAGCTGACGTAACAACGGATTAGGACCGTTAAGAAAATGTTTTAAAAAGTTGTTTCATATTAGAAAATTTATTAAAAGAAAAAATATTTATTTTCATAGTATTTTTCATTAAAAAGCATTACAAGTTACTGCACAAATTTTAAATAGCTAAGAGGTATATGTGGTTTAACTTTATACATGGTAATGGAAGAGTGATTAAGAGAGTTGGTAGGGTAGTGGTCTATTAAAGTAGTATTACTTTTTTCTTGTTAGTTGTTATTCTTTTTTATTGGATCTTTTTTGTTGAATATTGTCTTCTAATCATTATTTCATTTAATTTTTCTATAAATAGAATTTCAAAAGGTTTGAGATTGAAAAACATAATATATTTACACTTTCCTTCTTTGACATTAGACATATTTGACAAGTTCAAAATTTGATGTCGTAATGTTTAGCGAAAACCAAATGGATTGCTTAGTAGCATGATGCTATCACTAACACATAATGCTTGTTGCACACTTTTGACCTCCATCTTACTTATATTAACCACAAGTCATATGTTGAACTATGGTCTTAGAGTGTAAGAATGTCACTACTATGGTTGAGTCTTAACCCTTTCAAGAGTATTTACAACACAACTCTACATTCTTGTGCACATAATCCTAGAGGGGCTTGAAAATCAAAGCCATTTCTTCTTTTGGCTTAAGATTGGAAATATAATCTCCAAAGTTTGTTTTCATATGATTCATTGTCTAAGCATGCAACATAAAAAATCGTAGCTATTTGTGAGGCTACTACACAATTGAAAAAATTGTCAAAAGTTTTCCATGCTTTTGTTTGACAATATAACCAAGTTTCCCAAGCCCATGAGCCCTCTTTCTATATAGGCACAAGCTCTTAAATAATGTTTGATGAAGTCCTATGTTTTCTTTCATCCATCCAATGGGTGGCTTGCAATATACCACCTTTTATGGATGACCTATGTGAGGTTGCCATGAGTATGCCTAATGATAAACCTTGAGTTTGTGATGGATTCCCCTATAGATTTATAAAGAGATTTAGGACATTGTTGGCAATGATTTTTTAAGGTTTTTCTTTAATCCTATCATACCAAGTATTTAGGTTATCTCATCAACAACTTGGAATTATAAAATCAATTCCTAAAGGTAGAAATATTGTGTGAATATGTGCAATTGGGGACAAACTGTCTTGCTCAAAGTCTACTAGAAGATTATGTTTGTTAAATCCATGGTGAAACACATTCATAATTTTAACACACTCATTGATTGACCTAAATAGACATGGTCTATCAAAAGTAGCCACCTATTATACAACATAACTAAGTTGTGTTTTCTCTTGTTGCTTAATGAGATATGTAAATGGGACAACAAGATAATCATGTGCATCATAGTTCTCAAAAGATGGGTCATGAGAAGGCATAAAATGGGCCATAAGAGAGTCATTATAAGTAATCAAAAATGTTGTATTAACATGAGACAAAGATAAATCTATAAGATCCCTTAAATAATGATTACAAGAGGTAGAAAGTGTGGATCATTATATAAATGCACTCTAGAGTACGAGGTAGTGTAATATATGAAAGCATGTGATAAATCAATGGAATGATGTATGGTAAAAGTGATGTGAATCAAATCATCAACATTGGTCTAATAACTAAAGTATCTCAAAAGGTATTCATTAATGAACGATAATTATGTATATGCTCACAATATGAAGAATAAAATGATCTTATATGTAAGATTGAATCTCCAATTTCACAAAATGTATTTACCATTAATTATTGTTGATAAGTTTACACTCTCACTATAATCTTGTGCTTGTATAAATATCAAGCATGAAAATCCTATGAGAATGGGATGTGGCTCAAAGAACAACTCTCAAGATTAAAAGGTCTTCTCCATTTATTGTATTTAAATATCACTCAAATTCACTTGTAGGGAAAAGAGAAAGAAAGGACAAAAATAAAATACATAAACTAAATCTATTCTAAGTGAGAAATCATATATTATTCACTAGATAAGTTGTTTATCTTCCAATTAGATACAATTTTCACAACAATAATCAAGAGAAACTCGTGACTTAATCATCTAAAAAGTAAGAAAAAGGCTAGTCATATAAATAAATAGAAAAAAGATAGAATTTTCTATATTAATAATATGTTAGAGAATAATTATAGTTTTATAAATTTCTAGAACAATTATAGAAATATGAAGGTTACTAAATAGATAAATTTCTTGAGAAAATAGTAAGTCTACAAAGATTATAACTATAAGCATACCTAGTGTATATTCCAATTTTAAAACTAAGCATGGTGATCTCTTATTTATACAAAATAGAGAAATTAACTAAAAAGATAAAAAATAGTAGGTAATTAATTCCAAAGTCATGGATAGAACATGCATGTAACTACCTACTAAAATTCTACACAAACTAATCCATCCACCTAATATATGAATGCGCACAAGTTCGATTTGGAATGGAAGGGAAAATGTTCCTTGAATGTATCATGAATGTTGTACCATGATCCTTTGCACATGTATTTAAATTTAAAATATGGTCACTAGGATTTGTGGATTTGAATAAATTAGTCCTACTAAGAGTGGAAAAACACAATGGAGATATAATAATGCTCATAGAGAGGAATATCAAATCCCTATCATTGATCATAATGTGTTTACCAATTGATGCCTGTTATGTTTGATACTTGGGAAATATATATGGAAAGGAGCTATGCTAGCCATTGGATGTTCTAGTTGTAGCATCATAAATTGTCACCCTTGACAATTTTACATTATGTATGGCTCCCCCTTAAGTACTTGAGCCTAATTATTCTTGATAATTTCATGTTTTATTACCATCTTTAGATAATCAATTTAATTTTGGGAAATTAAACTATTTATTTATTTCATGAACATCTCAAATTCAAAATAGATCATACTAGGGTGCCCTCACCCTTGGCTGCCCTATTTTGGCCCAAAATTCAATATAGGCCAACAAGAATGATACACATCCAATACATAACAAGCCAAAGAATGATAATCAAATCACAAATATATATGATCAAGGGGATAACATCACCAATAATAAGAAAAATAAATATTCATCATATAGCATAGACATGCTAACAAGGAATAACACAAAGTGGACATGACATGTAATCCATCTCTCTTTCAATCACAACATGCCAAGAGATAGGTCTCTTTTGTTGAACAACAAGTCGAACGACATCAAGGAAAATGAATAATAGGATACAAGGGAGGGAATGACATGGATTTAATTATGCATTAAATCACCCACATGAGGAACCCAACTAGAAAGGACTAGTGCCCTCCAAGTGGGCATGCCTTATATGCTAATACCAGACCTATACAAGCACTCTAGCTATGCCATAGGAATATTTATATTGGTTATATTATTTACCCAATGTATTTAGTTATCACTTAATTAAAAACTCTTTGATTTTCATATCCTTAGGCCCCTTTGTGCCTTGACCAACATCAATAACCAATCATTTCTTACACCCTACACCTCAAATCCTAGGTATGATCATCATGTCAAAGAACCATTTTGGCATGACACATATTTTAAATCATAGTTTTGTGGGATTAGAAAACATAGTCTCAAAAGGCTATAAATCAAAAGTAAATAGGGATACTTCTTTCCCAACATTAAAAATAATTTAGAATCACTAAAAATTTGAAATTTTCTAAATATTTGTCATTGTAAGACCATGAAAACCCCAAATCCACCATTAAAGAAAAGTTCAAATTTAAAAATTAAAAACGAAAAGATATCCTTTAGTTCCAAATATTCCCTACACCACACTTTTAACATTAAATTCATGTTTTAGAAATTTTAGGAAAAAATTTCCATAGTGAGGGCACAAAATAGAGAATTTTCAAAATTTTAAAAATATTAAATTTACTTAATTAAAATTCATAGAATCAAACTTAAAATGGAGGTCATATGCTTCCTTAAGGCTAAATCATAGCAGAAATCAAAGGAGGAACCCAAAACATGAACAAATGAGGAAAAATATCTCAAATATACACTTGCAAAATTTACCATTTTCTTCCACTTTTCCTCAAATTTGACTAGCTAATCTAGCATGTAATGCAAAAATCCCATGCAATCCTTCTTTCAAATTCCCATTCCAACCCCAAGAAATCCAACAACAAGAAATTCTATCCATTCTTGAATTTTTGAGAGGATAGGGTTTTCATTTTTTGTTTTATTTCTTTAATTATTTTCTTTGTCCTCTATCCTCATTTCACTATTTTTCATTTTCACAAAAAACATATGGAAATTAAAATAAAATACCTAATTCATTTATTTTCCAAAGGTATATAGATCAATATTAATTAATATTTTTAATAGATAGTTAAAATAATCTAATTTAATCAAATTTTCAAAAGCCAAAGATTTTTTTTTGAATAATAATTTTAATTAATTGCAATGATTTAAATATCATTTCTAATGAATGTTAAATTGTAATTTTCTCTTCCTTTTATTTCCCAATTTCCTGATTCCCAATACATAAAGAACTATTCACATGCAAGATTTCATCTTTAAAATTGAATGCATGCAAACGAGAAATAAAAAATGATATTATAGTCATGCATTTACTATTTTTCCACAACACACAAGTACTATAATAACCACTGATTTATATTTGAAACCAAAGGAGAAAACATGGCTCACCTCACACTCAATCAAGTTCAATGGTGGCTACATACACATTAGAACAAAGTGACATCTTTGATATAACCACTGCTAAGGAATAACTCAAGCCTACATATTAGGTGGATAAATAACTATAAATATATCACCACTTAATGTACACATCAAATGTACCTATTTAACATAGATTAGCTGAAGCATATGAAAATTATCCAATGGGTTTCAACATCATATAAAACATATAATCATGATACATATACTAAAATCTATAAAATAGAGCACCATGGTAACCTAGACATATAAAACATAACATATACATCTCAAGAGATACAACAATAATAGAATACATCGAGTCCTCACAAGGAACTTGGAACACTTTCATACACATATCTCAGTGCACCAAAACAATGGTCACAAAAAAGACTATAAAAAAAAATGGTGAAGATGAAACACCAATAAGAACTCAATGTAACAAACACAAGTACAACCTATGCATCCCTTGATACATAATTGAAACATAAAGCTAAGACCAAGGCATTTCAAGGCAAAAAATGGGTGGATGTTGCATCTTCCCCCACTAAGATTAGGCTTACTCTTGGAATCCTACACAAGAAGGATAAGGTACTCTTAGTAATTCAATCATTTAAACACAACAAATCTCACAATATCAACCCTCTAGACTCTCACCAAGTCTAGGGCTCAAAAACACAACACATGTATATCTAAAGGTGCACAAGATAGGGAAACACTAGGCACTAGGTGTGCAACCACCTTATAGATCACAACATGTCATCCTCCTACTGCTACTACAATTGAGGGAAAGATCTAACTACATGGTCCAATTGACCAAAAGAAAAATATATCCTACACTAGGACTATTATAGCTACCATGAAACTCCATCTAGCCACTCACTTATCCAAGAAAAGGAACACAACCAACAAACCTTAGCACTCCAAGATACTTATAAACATAATATTGTTCTTTTGATGATATATCCTAATACTAAGGCCTTAATCATCAAAGATACAACTCAAAATCTAGGGAAAACCATCCCTCAAGGCTAGGGAAAACAATACCTCACCTCCATTCTCACAAAGAGCATGCCACACTTCTTGAAATAGGCTCACTTCATGAGGTTATCCCTTAGGTACCACTCTAGAAAAGTGATGATTTCCTTAACACACTAAATTATCAATAAAAAACTAATAAAAATTAGGGGTTCTCAAAACTAGGAGTCAAGGAAACAACCTCTTTATAGGAATAAGCATTTTAACAAATGAGGCTTAACAACCCAAAAACTCACAAGGGCATATCCAAGGAGGCAAGTAAACAAAAAAAACATAGAAAAAAAATAAAATCTTACATCATAATGATGCTCAAATATGACCAACCTAAGGGTTAGACAACCCAACAAGATCATGGAACCATGATAAAGAAAAGCAAAACAAAGAACCTCTACAAGGCTCAAACACCAAGTATTATGAAAATATAATACACAAGATAGCAAATTCTTCACATAAAAATTACATCCCTTCCAACACTAAGCTATGAACACCTCTAAACTACTAAGGAGAAACTTCTACAACCACCAAGTTTACCTAAACTAGAAACACAATGAGAGATAGATATATAAAATTATAATTATTAAATATAAATAATATGTGCAAAAGAACTTACTAATACATCATGATACCCATACATTATGTCAAGCATAAGTGTAGCTATGGAAATCACATCTAAATGATATGAGGTGCACTTCAAGCCATTAAATAACATGGATTTAGTATCTAAAACTTCAATAGACACTGAAATATGCGAAAGCACTAGGAAATATGGTCACGTGACCATAAAAAATAAGCACAAGAAAAGAAAGAAAAAGAATTGTTGTTGGAGTGAATCAACAATCAACCACCTACTAGAAAACAAAACCATGCCTGATCCAAATAAGGAATTCAACACACTTCATTTTCAAGCTCATCCAAAAGAAATATCAATCAACCTCACACTGAGATTCAAACATACCTCACTCAATGCTAAACACAAATGACATTCACATCAATGCACAAGCTACTCATAGAAGAATACACATATGCATACAATTTTTTTCATACTTTTCCTGAAAAACACTACACAAAGCATCCACTTTCATTCCACAAGGAGCAAGGAATTTCAAACTTAGCATAATTGTAATTAACACAATAATTGAGCACGAATATGTTCTTTGCAAGAAATTCCATCCAATCTTAAATTTTTGAGAGGAGAGGGTTTGAGAGGGAGAATTTAGTAAAAATGACAAATGAAACAAAAGACACCCTTTTTAGTTTATCTCTTTTATTTTTCTATTCACTTCCACTTTCTATTTTCTTCATTTAATTATTTTATGTTTCCTCTATTTCTATTTCTTTAATTTTCATTTTAACAAAATACAATATGGAAATTTAAAATAAAGTTCCTAATTCATTTCTTTTCCAAAGGCATTTAGAGCAATATTAACTAATCTTTTTCAGGCAATTAAAATAATATGAATTAATCAATTTTCCAGAGCCAAAGGAAAATTTTTGAATAACAATTTTAACTAATTGCTATGATTTAAATATCATTTATAATGCATATTAAATTGCAATTTTCCCTTCCTTTTCTTTTCCAATTTCTTGATTCCCAATGCATCAATCACTAATCACATGCAAAATTCCATCTTTAAAATGCAAGTGCATACAAACAAGAAATAGAAAACCACATTAAAATTACAAATTCACTATTTTTTCACAACACACAAATATTAGAATCACCATTGCTTTGGATCCAAAATCAAAGGGGAAAATAGAGTTCATCTTGAACCCAACCAAGTTCAATAGTGGATACATACACATTATCCCAAAGTGGCATCTCCAATATAACCACTATTGGAGGAATAAAACAAACTTGCATATCAGATATAGAAATAACCCTATACTTGTAACCACTCAATACACACATCAAGCATACCTACTCAACTTATAATAGTTGAAGCACATGAAAATCATCCAACGAGATTCAACATCATATAAAAAAAAAAATCATGATACATATAATGATATCCGTGCAATAGAACAACATGATAATCCAAACATATAAAACATAACATATACATCGCAAAGTATACAACAATAATAGAATCAAGTTGTCACAAGGAACTTGGCACACTACCATACACATATCTCAATGCACGAAAATAATAGTCATAACAAGGATTATCAATCAAAATGATGAAGCTAAGGCACCAATAAACATTCAATGCAACAAGCACAAGCATGCCCTATGCATCCCTTGATACATAGAAAATAAAATCAAGACCAAGATATCTCAAGGAAACAAATGCTTGGATGTTACATTATATTTCCTCCCTATGGATTTAGGATGATGTAAAGTCATGAAGTATTTTTTAAGAGTTATTTCATCATGTTGACAAAAAACATAGCTTCTTTTGGTTTTAGTTTTATTCTTTGACTCTTTATGGAGCTACAATTGTTGTGATCCTCCTCTTTATCACATATATCTTCTCTTCTTCAATTGTTTATAGTGTTCTTTTTCTTGCTTCTCATTTATTATGCTTCTCTTTCTTATGGATACTCCATCTTCTTACATAATATCCTTTGATATTTTAACTATGCTTCATTTGTTGTGTGCCACATATTATTAATTTTATACCTTCTCTTTGACACATATGACACTTTCCATTTCTCACACATCACTTAATTTATTTCCCCATTTGAAGGTATTCCCTAATGGCATCTTTAATCTTCTCTTGAAGAAGACATGTTGATACATATTCTACCATGCTCTTGCATTATCACATCTTACACTATGTTTTCCATAATTACTATATTAAGTTTTATCATTTATTAGGCCTAAATTTATCATCATATTACTCCTAGCCCATATAATTTATTTTCCTAGAAGTATTAAATAATGAATAATTGATTATGCCTAAAATAATCAATGAGAAAAGGAAAACATGCAAATGCTAAGAGAAAAGTAGACTTTATTGTTTATTTTAATGTGACTTATAAATTTATTATTTTTTATTGTTGATACATTGTGACTAATGTGGTGAAATCTAGATTTGTTGATGTAATTGATACTTAGACAACACAAGAAAACTAATAGTTAAAATAAGGAGTTGTGTTTGAAAAGAATATTTGATTGCTATTTGACCTTATTGTTGTGATTACATCCTTCTACCATAGATAGGCCCTCTACCCATGTTGACCTATGAGTCTTATTTGTCTAGACTTATACCAATGTGCTTAAAATAAGGAGTTGTGTTGAAAATAATAGTGGAGCTTACTATGTGCAAAGGAATATTTTTTGACTTTCTTGATAACAAGGCAAACCCTTTTCTAATGATACAATATTTTAATACACATTAATTAATATATAATGATGTACGTAAATATGTAGATTATATTCTTAGATGCTCTTGGAATAAAAATGATAATACAATTGGAGTGTAAATGCTTTTATGACAAGCCATGATAACACTTGATATTTATAATGATCTGGGATATGCATACGATACAAGCCATGATTAAAATTAGGTCAAACTAGACCATGATATGATCTGGTCAATAGGACAAGGTCACACTTAAAATGTAGTTCTAAATAAGAAAATGTTATAAGGAGTGATTCATCTTTACTGTGGAGAATTAGAGTTACAATTGATTAATGACTATAAAACCAAAGATTAATTGTAATACTAAATAGATCAAATTAAAGACTATAAACATATATTTACAATATCCATACAAAAATTATAAAGCAAAAATATACAATATACAATTTTTTACCCTAAATATATTCATAACGTATAAACCATACTCTTGGGATCATAAAAATATATGTTGCTAATCCATCGTATTTTTGACGTGGACAAATTGAGATTTTATTTAGTTTATTAGTTAAGTTGATAATGTATTCATGGAAAAACAAGAAGTGTTGGTTAGTCGTTTGTGGTGCAATGTAAGATTTTATACTTTTATTTATATCCACCCGGGTTCGAATTCAGCCAGATGAATTGTTTGTATGAGCGTAAAGGCCGTACTCTACAGTACCCCGTTGTTTTCCTCGGTCGCATCGAGATAAAAATTAGAGTTATTGGATGACAGATATGAGGCTATTTTAATCCCCTCCAAAGCATATGGTGGTCTTCTTCATTTTACTATTTCGCAGTATTTCGACTAGCTGTTGTTCTGAGATAAACTTCTAATGGCTGATGTTTGTTGGATTTATGTTATCAAAAAAAATTTAGATGAAGCATTCACACTATTCAAGATCAGAAAAATATAATTTGAGTAATGAGGATTATTATTTTTAATGTTCCGTTTTCATATATATAATCAAATAGTTATGTAGTCTAATCATCTTTAGTGGAAAGATTGGGAATGGTATGTTGAAACCCTATTTCACGATTACACTGTCAATATCTCTTCACTAACTTGTCAATGGTACAAAAGTTAGATGAGAGATGATAGCTTTATTCATCTTCACAATCTTGGAGCAAGAGCTTCAAGGCTATTTGGTACATTATTCTCCACCTCATGCTCACCCACGTTTCCTAATGCAGTCTCTATCAAGACTTACATATAGGTAAATTCTTTGCCCACATATGAGTATTGAGCCTCAAGAGCCAAGTGTCCTTTTCTATGGATAGACAATGATCATCACACATTTGTTAAGTTTTCTTTAAGTAGTGTTATATCCATGGTCTACCAAGAATGGCATGAAATTGATTAGAAGTAGGAATGATATGAAAGAGAATGACCTACATTTGGTCAATTATTGCTTTGACGATTGAATGCAACTCATTGTGTCTTCCATGACATCATTAGAACATTTTAAAGAAACTCCAAAATGTGCATATTGATCTTGTTGTAAGTGATGATAAAATAAAAACTCTTTAACACATACAATGAAGTGGCATCCATGATCAACCATAATTATTTTGATATATCGATATGATATAGCTCCCATGATGTAAAGCAACCCATGGTATCCATTGTTACATATTTCACTATGAGAAAATATTATGGATAAAAGTAAAGATGCATTATATTGCTTATCAATAACCCCAATAAATTCATCATAATATTGTGATGGTGTGTCCAACATCTCTTCGTTTGCTTCTCCATATTCTACAGGTGTTTCTACATGACTAAATTGACCATGTTTTGGAAAAGGATTCATGTCTATTTGAAGATTTTTCTTGGGAAGAGCAAAAAAATTGCTACCCCCTTTGTTAATTACTTCTAGATGAATTAAATTCTTATCAATCAAATTGTGTACCTTATGTTTTAAACCCAAACATATTTGGGTATCATAAATATTAACTTTGGTGTTTACAAAAAATATTTTTAGTCAAAACCTTTAGACATATAAGTTGAGATATGCAATGGCCTAATAGGTGGATGTGTAATGTGAAGAAATAAAATCCCTTTTACTTAAATTTAGGCTAATTAAATAAATGAAATCAATAAGGATATAATCAACTTGGATTTAATTAGGTAGTTGGGTCAATAAATGAATAATAAATTTTCCATGTATTTAAATAGGAGGATAGATGTACTTCTCTTTGGGAATAGTTATGAAGAATTAATGATGATGTTGCATACAATCCAATTGCATGGTACAAAAGAGTAATGCTCACAATTTGGTGAATGTGTCAAGCTTTGTGTAGTCTCAAAAACATATATAGCTTAATTCAAATCCTTAGGGATTGAACTAAGTACCATGGGAATGAATTGAGATCTATGGGAATGATTTGATAGAAATTTATAGCAAAGATACCTTGACTTCCACCTTCTCTATGTCTCCATTTGTCAAGGCAATGTTTACAAACAAATTAGGGGAGATTATTGTAATGCTAGGGTCAAGTTATCCTAGGTCAATTCCCTATATAAACCAACTTTATGGTTTTAACTAAATTCGATTGAAGACAAAATGTATAGACTTGTAAATGGCCTATATGATTATAATGCAAATTAAGATTTATTATCCCTCAAAAAATATAATGTGCTCTAGTACTTTCTCCTTGTAGTATTATATCCAGTTAAACTTGATATGTTTTAATTGCATAAGTTAATGTCTTTAATACCAATAAAATAATTATTCACAAACATGTTTATCAAATTAGCTCATAATGGCTATGAGGAAAGGGAATAAGTTTTAGAGTTAGAATTTAAATTTTAAATTTTATTATTAGTCAAGATATGCTTCAAGATTGACTTAAGACAAACAAATGCTAGTTTTGAGGCGATGAAAAAATGTGTGGACATGAGTGTGAATGTAGGCTAATAAATGATGTGTAAATGGTGAAAATGTGTGAATGTGCATTAATAATGATGGGATAAGGTCAAATGCATGGAAATGTGTGTAATTAGTATGAAATAAATAAGGATTAACTTAAAGTTGCAAGTCAGAATCAGCTCAAGAGTGTGACACTTCTCTATATGTAATTATATAAGATACTCCATAAAAATGGCCCAACACTAAATGGGAGTTTGTTCAAGTATGCAAATTTCACTATTACATTAACACATTTACCATTAATTTTTTGTAGCACAATATCAAGGGATCATGAAGACTTGTAAAATTTCTTTGCATTTGGGTTTTTATCTAGTATTGATATTAAGAGTTGCTTGTCGATTATTTTAACATTATTTATGTTGGACTTAGAGTATTTCTTATGGAAGGAACCATTACTACCTTTTTGAAATTAAATTTCGGATGATATTTAGAGAGATATGATGGTGAAGATGAAGGAGCATTAGAGTAGCCATAGTTTAGAAGATTAATATCCAATAATATAAGCTCATAGTTTCTAATAATTCATCACAATTTTAAAAGGTGGCATATTCTTTAAATATGACCTTATTTCTAATCATTAGAAGAAAGGTATCAATGAATAGTCCTTGTAATTTAGAATTTGGTAGTTGATTATTCATCTTTTCATGCAATATTCAGAATCATAAGACATTTAATCTTCAATATTTTCATTTGTTCCTTAACTATATTGTATTAATTTCAAAAGTTTTATTGTAAGGTGTGTGCCCTTGGTCTCCTTGAGTTGTGTAGCATAGCGCTTAGGTTTGTGACATGGCTTAACCACCTCTCGTGGATTCATTAACTTTGGTAGTTGTATCGAGCATTAATAGGTCAATCTTTTGGTGCAATGACAACCATTTGTGCAACAATTGGTATCAGAGCTTGGGTCATGGGTTTGAACCCCTCACTTGTGCTGGGGGGATTGTTGCAAGGTGTGTACCCTTGGTCTCCTTGTGTTATGCAACACAACACTCAGGTTCGTGACATGGCTTGACTACCTCTCGTGGATTCATTAACTCTAGTGGTTATATCGGGCATTAACAGGTCAATTTTTTGGTGCAACAACAACTGTTTGTGCAACAAATTTATCTATTAGACAAAGACGCTCTTGAAAATTTCCACAAAATAATTTTCTAATTGGTCATACAAATAATAAAACTATGTGGAAATAATAAGAGAAAAACTAAGAGGATATTACTTTAGTGTACACATGGAAAGATATTCAATTAACCTAACATCAAACGTTGTTATGTGAGTCATTGAGCCACCTGTAAAATTATGCAATTCAAATCAAGGTGCCAAATAACCCATTGAAAAATTTCATACTAGTAGGTTGTAAGTTAATGGATTATGCAATAATACATTAGTCAAATCAGTTTGATTAGTGTAAGGAATATAGCTAGGCTAATTCCTAACTTCACCAAGCTCTTTTATGATTCTCTGAAGGGAAGGTTGGAAATGGTGGAAAAATGATAAAAAAAATGTGCGGTGATTGGTTGAGATATAATAATAGAGGAAGAGATAATAATATATGGTTGGGAAAGATCTTGTTAATGGATGAAAGGAGTACACTACAAAAAGTAGTTGTGAAGGGATAAGGGTAGTATGGTGGATAGGGAATATAGGGTTAATAACAGGGGTATGAATGAGATGGGTGTGAGAAAAATGAGGTTTATAGAAGTTTATAAATTCCATATGAGCAGAAGTGGAGAAAGTGGCATGTTGGATGGGAAAAGTAAATGATTAGAGTTACAAAGGGATAATTTAAGATGAAGTTTGAGAATGTGAGGGGAGAATATAATCATTAGGAATGTTAAATATATTAGATACTTCCATTCCATAATAATTTTTCATACTTTAATTGTGAAGTGCATCCCCTAATGTTGAAGGATTAGAACCATAACCATGTTTACTAATATCCTCTCTAAGAACTCTCATCATCCTAACCTACCTCCCCCTCAATATTAGTTCAAAGCAGAGGTAGAGAACCAACTTCTAGTTGACCTATTAGTGTTAATGGGCCATCCAGTGAGTTTTAAGAAGTGTCCTTTTAGGACCGGTTTATCTTTTTTTCAAAATATATAGAATTATCTCACTCAAGCTTTATGTTTCCTTCTCTTCTACAATGACATTTTTTTTCTTTTAATGGCCTCTTTGTTGCCTCATGTTCTATTTGGATATCTACATAGCCTCTCTTTTGTATATCCTTTATTATAATATTAATGTTTTATAGGCGCTACAACTTGTTGGTCAAATCCATTTTATTCTAATTTAAAATATTTAAAGTTGAGAATCATTATCATAGGGGTTCATCCTCAAAGTTACTAAGTTAAAAATTTGATGTGCCCATTTCATATCCACCTCCACCAAGTATCACATTTCTCTAAGCTCTATAACTACTATTTTTTCTTAATAATAAATAAACTATGTCTACTAATGAAATAACTAGTATTTTGAATACATTAATACACACAAATGCATACACATGTATGCACACATATAAATCCATAGTGAAAACACAAAATTAAAATAATAATAATAGAAACATTGAATTTACTTTATTAAAATTCATAAAATCAAACCCAAAATAGAGGTCCTTTGATTCCTTACCTTTTGAAAACCTTCAAACAAGGAATCCAAAAACATGAAGAAATGAGGAAAAATACCTCAAGTATACACTCATGAAATTTACCATTTTCTTCAACTTTTCCTCAAATTTGAGTATAATCCAAGATGCAATGTAAAAATCTCATACAATCCTTCTTTCTAATTCCCATTCCAACACCAAGAAATCAAACAAGCAACAATCCAAAAACAAACAACTTGGTCCATTCTTCAATTTTAGGGGAGATGGTTTGAGAGGAAGCATTTTTTACCAAGACTTTTTCTTTTATCTCTTTTCCTTTTTTTTCACTTCACTTTTTATTTTATTTCGTTAATTATTTTCTTTTTCCTTTATTCTCATTCTTCTAATTTTTGTTTTCATAAAATACATATGGAAATTAAAATAAAATTCCTAATTCATTTATTTTCCAAAGACCTATAAAGCAATATTAATTAATATTTTAAAAAAAAATTAAATAATCTAATTTAATAAATTTTCCAAAGCTTTTTTTTAATAATAGTTTTAACTAATTAAAATGATTTAAGTATCATTTCCAATGCATATTAAATTATAAGTTTCCTTCCTTTTCTTTCTCAATTTATTGATTTTCAATGCATCAAACACTATCCACATGCAATATTTCATCTTTAAAATACAATTGCATGTAAAGAAGAAATAAAATCCACATTAGATCGTGTATTTAATATGTTTGCACACAACACACAAATATCAAAATCACCACCAATTCATATCCAAAACCAAAGGAGAAAACATGTTTCATGTCACACTTAATAGATTGCAATAGTGGATATATACACATTAGCCCAAAGTGACATCTCCAATATAACAACCACTAGGGAATAACTCATACCTACATTTTAGGTGGAGAAATAACCCTATACCTATAACAAATCAACACACATATTAAGTGTACTTTCTTACTTTCTTAATATATAATAATCAAAGCACACAAAAATCATCCAATGTGAATCATCATCATATAAAATATATAATCATGATACATATACTAATGTCTATGAAATAAAGAACAATGGTAATCTAGAGATATAAAACATAACATATACATATTAATGGATACAAAAATAATATAATACATCAAGTCCGTACAGGGAAATTGGAACACTACCATACATTGAACATCTAAATTCACCTAAACAACATTCAAAATAAGGGCTAACAATAAAAATGGTGAAGATGCAACACCAATAAATATTAAATGCAACAAGCACAAACATGACCTATGTATCCCTTGATACATAGTAGGAAAACAAAGCTGATACCAATACATCTCAAGGTAGAAAATGGGTGGGTGTTAGATCCTCCTCCACTAAGATTAATCTTACACTTGGAAGCCTACACAAGCAAGGTAAGGTAATCTTAGTACTTAATCCTTTAAACACAAAAAATCTCATAAGATAAACCTTCTAGTCTCTCACCAAGTATGGGGATCAAACACACATCTTTAAAGGTGCACAAGCTAGGAAAATACCAACCACAATATGTGTAATTGTCTCAGAGATCATGTAACACCCCACCACAAAACCCTAGAGGACAACACGCTATAACACCTAAAAATGGGATAATTTTTTTTTTGAAATGCAAGAAGTGAACAAACTAAGAATGCAGATGAAACAAAAGCTTGGATTCTAACCTAAGTCCTCTAAGGTCCATGACTACACTACTAGATTCCCATTAACTAAACTAGAAAGAACTGAAATCATTACATTAAATAAATACCATCAACAATATGAATTTCATTTTATTCATCACATTTAAAAGATCAACCAATATTAATTTTCCATATCATATCATCAATATAACATCTCATAGCAATCCAATTAACTAACATATGCAATAACATCATTTACATTATCCATTACATAAGAGAATTCAATAATTAATTACATCATCACATCTTTACATCTTGAACAACAATGTCTCCTAAACATGTGAGGAGGGTACATCAGAAGCATAATACATGATACAATTGATTTATGATACAATTCAAGTACATGAAATATAGTACACATGAACTTAAACAAGTGCAGAAGTCTTCATATCTAGAAGTAGTCACCACGAACATGAATAAAAGTGAGGGAACCCAATGGAGTACAAGGCACATTTCATTCAACCATGTGGAACCCTAAGGTCTACCCCCCATGCTAGGAGATAGCAATAAGGTCCCACCACCACAATGACAACAAGGTGAAAACCAACTGACATAACAAGACTGACAAAGATTCCAACATGTAAAGTACAACATAACATTACACAATAGTGACATTGCTTCCATAGGCACACACAAACATAAAATGGAAATACAAGCCAAGGGAATGCTAGGTTGCAGTAGGGGAGAGTGTCATTGCATGGTCCTAGTATGGGTTGTCCTGACAGTTTCTCATTAGACGTCGACCTCCATCTATGGTTACCTTGATAGTCTCACATTAGACGTCGGCTTCATAGGGACATGCGGGACCAACTTTCCTTTCATGAGGACAAGGAAGTTGATCTTGTCAGCCAGGCCTTCTCTACCCATCCTTAGCCTGAACGAGCACTATAGGCATGGGTGAGGCATCCAATTATCTTGATTAGAGTGAAATTCTACCTAAACCCTTAGTTTATTAATTATATTATCACTTAGTTAAGGAACTCTCACATGGGTTGTCCTAGATGCCACTTTGTGTGTCGACCCCCATTGAGAGCCACTCCCCTTTCTACAACTAGAAAACCCAACACAATCAACAAGATAAAGCCAACTTGCACAAATCACCAAAACACAAGAACGTACACATAAGGCGAGGCATGAACCATCCCACACCAAAAATTATCAACCACAAAGGTAAGTAATCAGTGCATGGATAATTCCCCTTCAATAACACATAGCAGATATCACATCAACCAATTCAAGGTTCAACACAAACATTTAGCCAAAAACATAATTTTCTCAGGCCTCTAGAAGATTTCCACTATCCACTTCACAAAATGACTTGGGCAATAACAACCACACCCCTAAATTCCTCTAACAACATAATGCACCTTACATGCAAACAATTTCATTTACAAAATCAAGGATTCAGGATAAAATACATTTCAATCATTACATGATTACCAAGATATCATCTTAACCAGTATAATCAACTTTTCCCGTCTAAACTAAATCTTCTATTTATATTAATATATCAATTTTTCCAAATTTAATTTTTTTCTTTGCCTCATTTATTCTTTAGACAAAATCTATTAATAGTAAAGACAATAATATATACAAACAAATATACCCCTACACATATATATAGAAACATATACACATACTTGGTATATGTATATATATGTATATATATGTATATGTTATATTAAATATTGTTTTCAATAGTTTATATTACAGTTAAACACAGTCATGCATATATATATATATATATATATATATATATATTTCATAAAGCTACTAGTTAGTTGTTTATATTACAGTTCAAAATGTATAATCATATGCCGATATTTAAAAACCAATATATTTACACACATATATATATCGGTGAGCTTAACCGGCACACTCTAAGGGTACACTGCAATGCTGGCTGGGCCCACAGTCGCTTTAAACATGATTTTTCCTATGACATTTACTGTTTCCGTTTCCACATTTGCCTGCACCGTTTTCTTTCTGTTCGCGTCCATGCGAAAGCAAGTGGATGGAATCTTTTTGATTCTATATGCTGCTCGAAAGAGTATTTATTTGATATTTTAATCCCACATCCTTTGCGTGAGAAAACGCAAGAGAGAAGGGGATTATAAAATATATAATGTGTTCAGCATTATTACTAATATGATACAACGTATAATACAATTGATTTAAGCATTCAATCACAAATCTTTTTATATTTATACAAAACTAACATGCATTTTGTCGTTTGTGATGTCAACCTCCAAAACATTACTTTTAATTTCCAAATTTCAAGATTTTAAAAATTAAAAACAATAAATTATTAATAAATAATAAATAAATTTTCTAATTTTAATTTTTTTAAATAAATTTATTTCAAATATTTTAGTAATTAGAAAACAATAAATTAAAGTTTTTCAATTTTAAATTTTAAAAATTAAATTTATTAATAATGTATTATTTATATAAAAATTAGTTGAATGAAGAATAATAATAATAAAGTAATCAATAATCAATAAATATTATTAATAAAAAAATTAATTATAAATAATAATAAATTATTAATCAAAAATAATTTTAATTAAAATTATTAAATAATAATTAATTGTAAATTATTAATTATTTAAAAATAAAATATAAATATAAATATAAATAATCTACAATTCAATATTCTAGATTTTAACAACATGGTCTATAATTTTATTAGAAATTGATCATTTTCGATTTTGACAAATTGACATACATAAATAATAATTTGATGATAAAATTAATGTATCACACTAGACACTAAAACAAATTGAAAGATTGTCAAGGTTAGTAATATAACATTTAAGAGTGCATCCGTGAGATAACAACTCATTGAGGCATCTGTGAGATCACAACTCTTTAAAGCATTGTGTCAAATAGGTAAGATATTAAAAGAGTTTGCTAATTATATAAATATATATATTTGAATGTGAAAAATGTGAAGAATGGAAGCAATACTTGCAACACATAAATTGTTGTGTAGTAGCTATTTCAAAGAATCATATTAACCTCTACCTTATATTTGTTAGTAGACAAAGCTAAGAAAATGTTATAAACTAGCAATCACACCTTAGTGTGCAATAGGTACGCCGAAGAAGTGTGGAAGGTCAATTAGAATAAATTTTGATCTATTTTTATACTATATAAAACTATAATAATTATTAATTATAAATTTTAATTATTTTGTATATTTAATAGTTTTATTTAAAAATATAATATATAATAATAAGTATAAGTATAATTAAATTATTATAATTTATTTTTATTATATAAAATATATATTATATATTATATATTATATATGCTAGTATATACTTAACTACGTAGGATAAAGGACGTTGTAATGTTAAAATCTAAATGTGTTCATTATTAGGATCTTGGTGGTAATTTTGATTTTAATAAACATACTCTAAAACCCTCGTCAAAACCTTATTTTCAACTCATCAAATTGGATAAGTGAAAGGTCAATACCAACAAGGAAGAGTTTGGAGGAGCAGCAAGGATTCAAGCAGCTAAAAAATGGTGGAAAACAACAAAAAAAAGGGTTAAAAAATGATGAATGGCTAAGATTCATTTAATGGTCTTGTACGCCCCTCAAAAACTGCACACCGTCGATGTAAAAGATTTGTTGGGCATTGTTCATAGTGGGAACGCCTTCGGCGTAATAAGATAATAAGGTTACTACTAGCATATACAAATTTCCATAGAGTAATAGATCGCTTCCATTTCAAAACGCACAAAACAATACTGGGTAGATAATCAACTATCATTCATTTGTATAGTGAATAATTTCTCCCCTTAAGAACTAGGTAGAGTATATAAAGCAAACCAATGAACCTGCAACCCTTATTTTGAAGTAGTTTGGTGTGTGTTCCTTTCTCTCCTTAATCATCTTGTCTAATTATTTTGAAGAGATCAAGGGTCATAACTAGACTATAACTTATTCAACCCATTGATTTCCTGTTGATGGGGCTTGACAAAAGTAATGAGGCTTCATATTAGAAAGACAAGTGTTATTTTTAGAACTTTTACATGGGCTTCCCAAGCTTATCTATTTGTTATAAATTTTGCTTATACTATTAATATTCCCCACTTATGAAGCATGCAACGAAGATTATATTTCATAAATGAAGAGCATATTTTGTTGAAAATTTATCCATTTGTAAAGTAGACTCAAAATCATGAATTACTAAAATAATAATAAAAAAAAAAACGATTTCACCAAAACATAAAAACATTTTGTTAAAAACTTATCCATTTTGTTGAAAACTTATATAAGTATATTTTTCAATCAAAATTATTAGAGAATTAATATTTAACTAAATTTTCTATAAGATTGAAAGTTCAATTTTAATTTTGTTTCAACCCTTATTTTGAAGTAGTTTGGTGTGTGTTCCTTTCTCTCCTTAATCATCTTGTCTAATTATTTTGAAGAGATCAAGGGTCATAACTAGACTATAACTTATTCAACCCATTGATTGCCTGTTGATGGGGCTTGACAAAAGTAATGAGGCTTCATATTAGAAAGACAAGTGTTATTTTTAGAACTTTTACATGGGCTTCCCAAGCTTATCTATTTGTTATAAATTTTGCTTATACTATTAATATTCCCCACTTATGAAGCATGCAACGAAGATTATATTTCATAAATGAAGAGCATATTTTGTTGAAAATTTATCCATTTGTAAAGTAGACTCAAAATCATGAATTACTAAAATAATAATAAAAAAAAAAACGATTTCACCAAAACATAAAAACATTTTGTTAAAAACTTATCCATTTTGTTGAAAACTTATATAAGTATATTTTTCAATCAAAATTATTAGAGAATTAATATTTAACTAAATTTTCTATAAGATTGAAAGTTCAATTTTAATTTTGTTTCAATTTTTTTACTTTTAATATTTTTTATAAAATTAAATTTATTAAATACTAAAATTAAATTTATATAAATATTTAATAAATCTAATGACATAGAGACACCCTCTACATTGAAAATAAAACACTAAATGCTTAATATGTAGATAGGATAGTTTTAACTATGGTTGATCCAAAGGGAAACTCCCTCTTGATTTGATTTATCAGGATTGAGCAATGATTGTACCGGTATAGTTGTAAGTGGAACCAACTGTCAAGGCTTAAATTTGATGGCCGTATGACCGTATTTAGAGATTTTTGCCGTAAAATACAATCAAAATTTTAAGAAGATTGTATCAGATGAAAGGAGAGATTTTGGATAGACTGTCAAAATTTATATAGAATTATAATGATATATATATAATTTTACTTACACTAAGGTATATCATAATGTTTTTAGGGCACCTTTGAAAAGACAACCGTCATTAAAAAAATTGTTAACAGGCAAGGTCAACTATCAAATTTAAGCCCTGCCACCTGTGCTGGGGTCCTTCATGGAAAATGTGGCCTTTACAATAGCAGCACTGGAATTTCCTCCACTTATTTGTACCCATGCTAATGAAAAATGTCTATAACTATTGAATTTTAGTTGCCATTTGAATAAACTTGCTATATAATAACACTCTCTTGTAGGAAAATAACTTTTTAGTTATTATTTTTATAAAGAAGTTATAAATTTTATTATAAAATAAATAATTAAACTTAAAAACAAGTATTTTATATATTTTTTATTTTTTACATTTTAATTGTCTAAATTTAGATTAAAATGAAATTAAAATTTTCAATTTCTTCATTCATATATAATTGAAATATAATTAAATTAAATTAAAATTAATTAAACTTTCAAAAAACAAAATTTCATTTGTAATATATTATAAATATATTGATACTTATTAAAAGTTTATCTTTTAAGAAATACAAAATTATTACTAATTTTTAGATTAGTAATCCAATATATTAAAACAAAGTTATTAAAAATAGACTATAAATTTTTGCAATATATTTTACATTTTAATTGTCTAAATTTAGATTAAAATGAAATTAAAACTTTATATTTCTTCATTCATATATAATTGAAATATAATTAAATTAAATTAAAATTAATTAAAATTTCAAACAACAAAAAATTCATTTGTAATATATTAATACTTATTAAAAAAATAAATTATTACTAATTTTTAGATTAGTAATTCAATATATTAAAACAAAGTTATTAAAAGTAGACTATAAATATTTGCAATATATTATATATATAATATTACAATGGCAGAGCACAAAAAATATGAAAATCTTAGAAATTTTTTAAAAATGAAATTTTCTTAAAATTTTTGAAAATACATTAAGATTTAAATATAACATTATATAATATATAAGACTTAAATATATAATTTAAATTTTAAGAATTTTTTTTTTCTAAAAATCAAATTAAATAAGTACATAATAAAACGAAAATCTATAAATCTTTATAAAATGAAATTTGCTTAAATTTTTTGAAAATACATTAAGATTTAAATATAACATTATATAATATATAAGATTTAAATATATAATTTAAATTTTAAGAAAATAAAAGATTTTCTAAAAATCAAATCAAATAAGTACATAATAAAACCAAAAATATAGAAATCTTTAAAAAAATGAAATTTTCTTTAAAATTTTAAAAATAGATTAAGATTTAAATATAACATTATATAATATATAAGATTTAAATACATAATTTAAATTTTAAGAAAACTAAGATTTAAATATAGATAGCATTATATATTTAAATTAATAATAGATTTAATAATTAATTAAGATTCATTACAATTTAGCTATTAAAATTAAATTATATAATTTAATATTAATTTAATATATTAATATTTAATAAAATATCTTTAAGGCACCATGAGTTCCTCTGCTCCCGCACTCCCGAATCCTTCTTCTCCCTCCGCAGGCGATCTCCATGGCACGCGCAGGGCATCCTGCGTTCGAGAGGCTGCTAAGTCTAGCGCTCTTGGGCACACAGGGTCGAGACTGCCTTCCTGTCAATTGAATTTCAAGGATGCCCTAAAGGGCAATGGCGGGGTTTTTTATTCAAATCGCCAATCCTCAAACAAGTCTTGCAAAGGAGATTCAACTGTGTCTTCGCATGGCCTTCAACAAGCTCGTGCGCAACATTTTGGCCCTCCGCTGGTGAGCATAGATCTACATCAAAGGTCCGATCGATGGGTGGGTTATGGTAGTGGGGCGTTAGAATTGGGTCAAGTTGGTCACAAGGGTGGAAAACCCCCTGACTCCCCGTCAATCACTCTCAATACAACAAAGGCTTCTAATAAGGTGTGCCCGCTCCCTATGCGCTTATCTGCATTTGTTCCTGAGGTGGATTTGGAGGGTTGTATTGGCGATAGAGAGGATTATCTCCAAGAACATGCGCTAATTTGTAGATTGACCAATTCTTGGCCCAGTCTGAGCGATTTGCACACATGGATCTCACAAAACTGGAAGGAGTTTATGAAAGAAGAAATATATATTTATCCCTGCGCTCGAGGGTTTTTTATTCTTGAATTTGAGTCAACGGAAGACATGGATTTGGTGCTGAAAGCCGGCCCTTGGGAGTTTCAAGATGAATTCATATGCATGAAGCCCTGGTACGCTTCTTTTGATCCCCGCACTGAAACCTTTACATCTGCCCTTCTTTGGGTGAGATTACCCTACCTCCCCCTTCAATTTTGGGAATTGGACTGTCTACGAGCTATAGGCAACAGTTTGGGTAAGTATAATTGTATTTCCAATGAAACAGTCCATTATAGGAATTCTACCTGCGCCCGTTTATGTGTAGAAATGGATTTGTCTGTTGGGCTCCTTGCGGAGCTATCCTTAAAAGTGGGCAATAGATGTTGGAGACAATCAGTAGACTATGACAAGATCGCATTCAGATGTTGAAAATGCTTCTCTACTGCTCATTTTACCCATCAGTGTCTTGAGGCGTCAACATGCAAAAAGTCTTCATGGTGGGTTGGGGTTAACACTCAACATTATGTTGTCTCTCCTGGACTACAAAATGCCTCTTCCACACAATCTTCTCAAGAGAACTCTTCAAATGAAATTTCACCCTCTTCGAATGCTCAAATAGAGCCTCCTATTGAGGCCTCTCATAAGCATGTAATGGTGGAGGCCTTACATAATACTGTCACAGCATGTGACCCCGTGGCTGCCCCCTCATCTTCATCAAAAAAAGAAGATATAAAATCTGCAGGAAATTTTGAGGTGGCGTTTGGTATTTCTGCTGATGTTGGAGTGGTGGTCAACCCTAATGAAACATCCCCTATTTCCAAGCATCATGAAGATTTGCAGTGGATAGAAGTAAAGAGAAAGCGGCCCACTTGTGCAGTGTCAAGGCACCAAAAGGTTGGAAGTTCCCTCCCAAAGACGGAGATTTATGGAAAAATGAATGCCTTCCACCCTTTAAAGGGTTGATTGGGTATATGGACTCTGGCTATTCATGGCTCAACGAGTGTAGTTTAGCACTGGTGATGGATAGGGGAAGGTGTCTGGCAGAGATTTATCATTACTTGTTAATGTAAAGTGGGAGGGTCTCTGTGTTTGAATATGTTGGTAGTTGAATGTACTTTGGCATGTTTTGCCATCTATCTTCAGTGTAAATGGGCGCTATCCCCTTTGATAGCACTCACCTATAAAATATATATATATATTAATATTTAATATAATATATATTTTTATTTTAAAAAACAAATCAATAAATATCTTTCTAAAAATATATTTGATTATATATTTAGAAAAAATCATATCTTTTTATTTCAAAAAACAAATCCATAAATATATTTCTAAAAAGATATTTGATTATTTATTTAGAAAAAGACATAAATTAAAAATTAAAAAAAATTAAATTAAAAAACACAAATTTAATATCTTTTTATGTATTTGAAAAATTTAATATACATATTTCTAAAAAATCAATTATTAAAATAAGAAAAACAAAAATTATATATACATGTTTCTAAACAATTGAAATTTTTAAATTAAAAAAACATAAATAAAAATATAAACTAAAAAGTATATTTAAAAAATCTATTATTTTAGGGTGGGGGCCCTAGCTCGGTTGGCTAAATGAATTAGTTGCGGCTCGGCTAGTCCAAGTTCTAGTCTCCCCCGTCCCGTGGTATCGGAGGGCGTGTCACGCCAGTTAAAAGGTTTACCAGGGTCGTGCTACCCGATTCCGATTCCTGCAGTCTAAAAAAAAAAATCTATTATTTTAATTATTTTGACTCAATTTTAAATATTGTGAATTATTTTTTGAATATATAATAAATATATATTTAATTTTATGATCATATTTCTTATAATAAGTAATATAAATAATTTAAATACATCTATCAAAAAATATTAAGAGATATCACTACTCACAATTAAACATAATAAAGATTTATATAATATTTTTTTTAATTTTACATTAAATTTATCTATACACTTATTTCTAATAATAATTAATTTCACATAATAAAAACTTATATAATAATAATTTTAGTTTTAACTAAAATTGATCAATTAATTTCTAAATATATAATTCATTGTATTTATTCATATTGATAAACCATATATTTCAAAATATAAAACAGTTCCTATAAAAGTGGCTAAAAATATATAATAGTTCCTATAAAAGTGGCTACCTCAATGACTAAAGTATTTAACACATTCCTCTCAATTTTTTAATTTATTTTTATTTGGATTGGTACTAAAAAGTAGCATATTTCTTACCTGCTAATGTGTACATGAGATCTTTGGGTTAGGTTGAGATTTTGAGAGACGAGTCAGCTATTTTTTCTTCCAATGGCAAACTATATATTTATTCCCATCTTGGTCAGATCATATACTAGTAATAATACCGAGCAAATTATATAGTTATAATCCCCTTCTCCCTTGCGTTTTCTCACTCAAAGGATGTGGGATTAAAATATCGAATACGTACTCTTTTGAGCAGCATGTACGAAAAGATTCCATCCAGATTCCATCGACTTGCTTTCGCATGGACATGAACAGACACGAAAACGGTGCAGGCAAGTGTCAAAACCAAAACGGAAAAGGTCACGGCAAAAATCATGTTTAAAGCGACTATGGGCCCAACCAACTGAACAATGTACCCTTAGAGTGTGCCGGTTAAGCCCGGCCATATATATCGAATACCATGCAATTTTAAAGCCCGGGCATAACTAATGTTTGGCGCACTGTCATAAAGTATGCTATGAATGGAAATTGAACGCCGGTTATCATTAAGTTCACTGAATCATATACAATCGAATGCCCCAGAGAATGAAACGTAAAAGAAGTAATAAGTCGCGGCTTCCTGATAATTTCAAAGCACGAAAGAATCTATTGGATTCTCAAATATATAGAGAGATTAAAATCGAATGAAATGCAAGAGAATTCTGTAATCCTTCAAGCCCAGATAAGAATAATCAGATGTCGTTGGCGCCAGACAGAAGTTAAGTGAAGATAGAGATTTAATGTATGGCGTTAATCAAGAAAAACCAGTGGCTTCAAGATTTTGTGTGTCAAACTTAGCTGGGACAGGTTCGATTGATAATGGGAGATCTTAAGAGTTCACTCTCAAATTTTAACAAGGTTCAAGAGGTCCACCCTGAACCGTGTGAGCTTACAAAAATGTAGGCCGATATAAGCATAGGTAGCCATTTATCCAAGAATTGGAAGCATAGAAAAACGCATGGCTACCTGGCCGAATGCCTTAAATAAATACCATCAGATGGGGAAAGTGATAGTTCAGGTTGTGCGCACTTGGATTTGTCAAAAGAAAGGCTTAAGAAACTTTCAAGCGTATGCAAGTGGCTGGTGTAAAGCCAGATTCCTCTGTTCAAGGCGATATCTTTAGCAGATATATGAGACTCCAAAAACATTCAGTTTATAGCCCATTTACATTGAAACTAATGTACAAAAACCAGAATCTATTACCAAGGAGTGACAACTACAACGTACCACTAAAGGAGACAAACACAGTTCAAGAGCATATATTTGGAGAGTAAAATAATTTGATGGCGCACAAACCATTTTGTGACTGTGGAATAAAATCCATGCCATCAAATGGCGCAAAAGGCAGGGGAAACTGAGCTAAAACAGGGTAAAAAAATTAATTAAGGTATCTAAAAGAAAAAGAGGTTTCAAACTAAAAGACTACAAAATCTGCCAATCAATTTGCAGCAGGGGCTTACAATCCTCAGCAAAGCAATTGCTAATTATATTAATGGAAGTAATTTAATGAATAAATATTGTTTTATTTACCATGAAAGCTTTCTTTTTCAATAACAAAGATAAAATTAGAGAAGTAGTGGAACCTGATTTCACTTGTTTGACAGAGATGAGATCTTGATGCTGAGCTCTCCTAAATCTAGCTCTCGGTTCCGAACTCCTCAACGAATTCTACAAAAATCCAATACAAAGAAACCCCCAAATCTAGTGGAAAGATCCAAGAAATAGAGAAAACTTCAAACCTCCAAGAACAAGAAAATCAAAGCTTCTCCCAAGTTCCAAAACATTCACGAGAGAGATAAACAAAAATTAGTTTTCCAAAAAAAATGCAAAAGCCCCCTTTATTTTTGCAAGATAACCAATTTATTTTCCACTTTTTCCCCCACTCTTCATTGCTGCATGTCTTTTAAATTTAATTATTTTATTTTCTTTCTCTCAATTTTATTCCACCACTCCACTAAAAATGTTTATTTATAAACAAATCACATTTATTTACACCCAATGGATTCATTTAAAAACATTTAATTTATTAATCTAATTAATTTTGTTTGCACAAGGCCAAAATTAGTATATTTATTTTAATATTTCTTTATTAAATCATAAATTTTAATTTATTTAAATCAAATAAAAGCATTAATTAATATTTTATTTTATTAAAAACCATAATCATATAAAAGTGTTTATTTAATTATCAATGATGCCCTTTTAAGCTTCATTAATCTTTATTTTACTGTAACAATTAATCAAAGTACTAATCAACCAATTTAATCAAATATACAAAATACCTAGCAATACCAGACCTCACGGTGAAGACGGAAAATAAGACCATGACACAAGACACAAACGAATAACACTGCCAAGGTGACAATAGATACACATCCTCGTCGAGGATGATGACTCAACATAGGGGACCCGATGCTATCTCCATGTCAAAAATCTCCATTGGGTTTAAGGCACGCTCAAACCTGAAAATTCAGGTAGAGTCAATGCTTGGTACCTGCAATCCTACAACAAACCACACAGTCGAGCATGTACATAGACAAATAGTTAAACACACCATGAAGGGAAAATCGCAGCGTTGCAGGGCACTCACAAGCGAGTGATGTGACACTGTTCCCCTTCACCATAGTACATCAACACACAACAATTAGATACTAGAATCATGATAAGAACATACATCCAATAATCTCATAATTCTCATAACAATAATAACCCACACAATTAATTAAATCAATCTACTAAGCATGGCATAAACATAAACATCAGTAATAAAGTATCATCAACTATCATCATAACTGTGTATCAAAGTATCATAATGTCCAATACAACCAAGAATCTTTTTGAAACAAAAAGAAAACTGAGGAGCACTACATATCACAATACATATATTGATATCCATAAAATAAAGCACCATGATAATCCAAGCATATAAACATAGCATATGCATGTTTCAAAGGATGTGACAATAATAGAATACATCAAGTCTTGACAAGGAACTTGTCACACTACCATACATGTATCTCAATACACCAAAACAACAGTCACAACAAGAATTATCAACCAAAACGATGAAGCTAAAACACCAATAATCACTCAATGCAACAATCACAAGTACAAACTTGAAAGTAAAAATAAATTGACCAATGGAAAGTACTAATTAATGAGCATTATTTGAAGGAAAAATATTACCAAATAAGTGAGAATCCAATCCAAGCACCAACACTATGAAAATGAGACACAAGAATTTGATGAGGATTAAAAACAAGAAAATACCCCAATATTATGAATGAGGAAAATGCCTAAGAATGATACAAGAGAGAGAGAGACCACTTAATCCTTAAGCTTACTTCCTTGCTTGAAGAATGAGAGGAGAAGAACCTCAATAAATAGAGGTGAGAAGAGGAGTTACAAAGTAACTCCCAACTCTATAGATTCCACCATTCATCCCATGTATGTAGAAGGTGTCAAGATCCTCATAAGGAGGAGGCTACACCTAAGAAACTAATATTCATTAATAAAGGAATTGAAATAAAATGACACATCCTCACACATGTGT